>BQNB010119280.1:1648-20841 GCA_026074375.1 Tanacetum coccineum
ATTAGTACCCGGTTCAATACCGAAAGTCATACGTTTACCTATTAAACTACGAGCTATATTGAACAGTAAAATACATGGGCTGACCGAGTCTTTTTCTAATATCTAACAATTACATATGTTGTAAGTTTGCTCGTGTTTGGTTTTTCAGAAATGACAAATTTACCAATTGCATTGCAATGTAAATCGCTTGAATATTTCGGACGAAACATCCAAGTCGTCAATCCTACTTCATTGTGTATTTTATGCATATATTTGCTAAGTATTTAGAACACAATTATTGGACAAGTAGACTCAATATGACATCATTTTCACAAGTGTAAATTATGATCCGATGCAAACTCTTATTGTCTTGGAAAATGATGTCGTTATTTTCATATCAATCGAGTGTGATTGAGTATGTAGGTCTAAGATAATATCTCTCGTTATATTTTGATATTAATCTTAAAGCTAGACAAATAAGAATTCGATTTCTTGTCCATACTCAAAGACTTGTCAATTAGATTCGATAAATATATCAAGCATAATTTAAATAATGAATCGATATATAATCGAGATCTTTCTTGACCCTCACGAACACTCATTTAAAGTAAATAAACATTTTAATAGTGTGTTCCATTAATCCTAAGATTATTTGTGAGAGTGAGGTTACTGAATGATGAAAAGTTAACTTATTGCTTCATGATTATCATATATTTTGTTTATTTGAAAGACTATTTATTGTTACGTACAATGAGCACACTTTCGACAATTCATAAGTATTATTACAAAACACAACTTTTGTAAAATGATATATGAAATAGAATTATGTGTGTTATGTTGGATCAATTCAAACACACTTAGAGTTTGAAAATACTTTTTCTTTTATATAAATACTAATGTATTAAAATGATCCATTTCTCTTGTTTAAACAACCTAAGGTAAAACAAGGTAAGTTGTTTATAATATTTAAACGTGTTGTTGAGAATAGATTAAATCGTTTGAAATATTTAGGTGACTAGTTTTAACTCATTTAAAAATATACTAGACACGTTATTAAACTTTTATTCCTAAGTATATTCCCATACTCAAAAAGATTTACAAGATGTTTGAGTAACATTAAGTCATCTATGCCTATATGCAATGCAAGAACAATTTTGCCATCTTAATGCAATAAATCTAGCATAAACTCTAGTTAGGCATAATCCGAAAAACAAGCTACAAACGAATAGAATACATGGAACATGTGCTTAGATATTCAATTAGATAAATTTCAAAAGCAATGATCATTTAATATTTTCTATTAACAAGACTAAGACATAAAGAAGTGCACATAATCATATAGCATAACACATAAAAGCAATTGTCGTCGTTTTGTGTATTAAATACAACAATGTATATACTTAACTCAGTTTTATTTGAAAATAAAATAGTTTCCTCCCCATTTCATAAGTTAATCAAGATCAATATTTTGAAAAGATAAATACTTAATTTTTCAAAGATATACCAACTAGGAATGCCCGACTCGAAGGAAAAGGTAAAATACAAGTTTTACGTCAAAACGAAACACAAATTTTTGACCACCATGTAGTATTTTGTCTTTCTGACTTATTTAAGTTTGGAATAATTACTTGGAAGTATTTTTAAATGAAAGTAGACTCAATTATCTTTAAAACGCCGGGTGGCACGACTTCTACGGAGTTACGGTTGATTTTATATGAATTTTCAAAGTTTCTGAAAAACTGTCGAATCAGACAGGCGGTCCCCTTAATTAATTAAGGGGACCGGCCAGGAATTAAGGGGGCCGCCCAAATATTTAAGGGGGCCGCCCACCTGATACTCAGAATTACGATTTTTGTAAAAAATTATTTTCTGACTTTGCGGAAAGGTGTACAACTTTCTGAATTTGATACCGAACATATAACACTTATTTTAAGCATCATTTTTATCTCGAGCTAGTATAATTAGTGTATATAACATCAAAACTAATACAGGTTAGTCAACAAAACCCTTTTCATATTTAATCCCCTTTAATGGGTAATTTGATACATGGATCATACATAATTTTTAAAACCATTTGTTTTGAAAATTAGAGCGACGTGGCTCTTGATACCAATTGTGGAAATAGTAGAGGGGTGAATATGTTTCCATTTAAAATATTAAAATATTTCGTATCAAATTACCGATCAAGCATGACACAATATGATGAGTGTTCATACGAGTTATATACACATAGTAATACATTGATTTATAATAATACAAACCAACACACAATATTCACATTTATTCATGACATAAACATAATTAAAACTATATAATCAACACATCACACCATTGCAAGTATAAATATAAAGCGATAAATGCGAGCATAAAAGTAAAGAGATAAGTAAAAGGAAATGCAAACCGGACACGATGATTTATAGTGGTTCGGTCACGAAGCACCTCTTCGCCCTACTCCACTCCACGAGTACCCAACTCGAGAGTTACTTCATTAGTCAACAAGCTCCCGTTAGGCGGAGAAAATTGTACACACCATTGCTTACACCAATTTCTGACACTAAGAAAAATGTCGAGTTCTAATCCTAGCTAGAACCAATCTATCACAACACAACACACCACTTTACGATAATTCACAACTTGGCTTCACCAAACGACTTGTTCTTGACTCCACAACTTCACTTCAACTTTACGACTTCTCTACCCTTCACAACTTTTCTGTACTTCACAACTTCACTTCACTTCAACTAGACACTACCTTGATCACACCAATCTAACACTACTTACTAAGATCACCACGTTCTAACAACTATACACACCATGATCACCACGATCTAACTATTATACAAGTTTGAAATATATGCACTCGATCTATACATTGTGAATGTAAAACATGTCATGAATGCACTAACTACATAACTTCGTATCTTGACAATAACGAGAGTTATTCTTTTGCACTTGAATGAATGGATGACGGGATCACATTTTAAACATACTTATAATAAGTTAAGTGATCAAAGGAAAGGGTTTGAAATGAAGTTTTAGATATGAGAAAACTATGTGCAAAGATGTGAGAAAATCTGTAGAAACAATCCACTATTTATAGGAAAAAAATATTCATTTTTTATTTGGCCGGTCCCCTTAATTATACAAAGTCGGTCTCTTTAATTATGGCCGGTCCCCTTAATTAATTAAGGGGACCGCCCATTTTTCAGACGCTCTAATTTTGTCTTTTTTTGGGAAAGGTTTTTCTGGAACTTTCTAGCCGTTTTTGGGTAGGAAATTTGAATTCAAAATATTTATTTTGAATAAAATATTTCTTATAAATACAAAAATGTTTTGTATATGTTTTAAAAATGTTTGTCCCATTTTATAAAAAAATGTAAGGTTTGGAAAAATAAAAATTTTCTTTGATCATATAACAAATTAAAGTTTGTTTGTTCATACCTTTAGTGATTTACGTCGGGTGCGAACTTAAATTTGTTGTTGAAGAAAACTTGAGACGTCGAAAAATGTTGACGTATGAATTGATGATTTGTGATTATGAGTAATTTAAGAACCTTACGTTATGTGTTATAAGTTACATGTTTGTTATCACCAAAACATGAAGAGAATGTATAGATTAAATATCGGAATATTTCTACCAACACTATGAATTCACCAACTTTATGTTGATGTTTTAAGCATGTTTTTCTCAGGTGTTTAACATGGATGTTGTTTCTTGACTTATGTGAAGTCTATTTGCCCGGACCGGTTTACCAGAAACTTATCTATGTCTTTAAATTTCGTTGTTGAACTTATTTAAGCTTCCGCATTTTAACGATTTTATCTTTTAAATTTGATCGATGTAAAACTTATTAATATTTTAAATTTATGCAACGGTGTTTATTTTTCAAACGTACATTTAGATGTCGTTCTTTATGCTTTGTACTTGAGATATTTAGTGATGTCACGCCCCCGGATACTAAATCGGACGGGACCCCATTTGGGGGTGTGACAATTTTCAAATGAAAATGATCGAATTTTGAGGAAATATTTCTATGATGATCATATGAATGATATACTTGGTTTTATACTGATCTTGATGAATATTCAGATATGTCATGTAAGTATCTAGAAGCACTCGAAAAATGTGAATGTCTTGAAAATGAGCTTTCAAAACGAACTAAAAATGTCGAAAACAAATCATTTAATGAATTGTCAAAAAGGTTTAGAACTAGAGAAACATTGCATTTCTCTCGAACTATCTTTGTAACAAAGTCAAGAAAAGATTATGAATGATAAACTATAGAAAAATCATGATGCTCCCTTGATTTCCAATCTTAACAACAAAACCTTTGAGATAACTGATTTGAAAGCTCTGTTGTAAGACAAGAACATTGCAATAAGTGAGTTAAAGAAACTCATAGAAAAGATAAAAGGAAAGTATATGGATACTAAGTTTGTAAAACCATCAGTTGTTGGATAATCGAATGTCTTTAAATTTCAAAAACCATTTGTTTTGGATAAACCGACTCCTTTTTCAGATTCCCTTGAGAAGAAAGATTTTTCAAAGTCAAGGTCGGGTACCAGGACTAATGTGACATCGGATTCAACAAAATCAGTCACTCCACATATTTTCCTCAAAAATGAACAGACTTAACAGTTCAAAAGAACACAAACGTGATTCCACCAGGAATGTATTAAATGCACACTAGGCCAACCCAAACGGTTTGTTGGGTGTTTGGTAGGTTTGGAGAGTAAGGTGATGAGAGAATGTTATTTTGTTATTGGGATAGATGCATGGCTAAGAGGTTTGATAGGTCTTGTAGTTGATTTATGTCATCAACTAGGCTTTCTTTACTTAGAGATGGAGGTGGTGTGTGTTGAGTTTGGTAGTGTGAGTAACATGTGAATTGATGGGTGAGATGGAGGGATAGGAAATGTGAGGATGTGAGGGTAACCTCTGTGGTGATGTTGGGAAGTGTCCTTATATAGGATTTGGTAATTCTTGATATGGAGGTGATGTTTTCTGAGATGGTTCATGCATGATAAGTGAGTGGGTTTTAGCCTTTGGTGTAGATGAATTTACATTGAGCTCATTAGAAGTGTTACTCATTTTGGCTACCTTTGATGGTTTGGATGTGGGTTTGTTTGAGGATGTCATTGGTGAGGATGATTGTGATGATGATGATTATGATGAGGAGATGTCATTGGTGAGAATGTAGATAGATGGTTGATTAAGTTGATGATACAAAGGTAAAAATGGAACATTGCTAGTGACACATGTGATGTCTCAACAACACTTAAAAGGTTGAATATCATCTTTGTGTATTTCAGCTTGCAAAAAATCGAAAAATGACCAATGGAAAAGACACGATATTGTATGACTCAAACAACACGTTGAAGTGGGAATATTATCTTTGTGTATTTCACTTGCCAAAAAAACAGAAATGGACCAATGAAAGACACGATATTGTGATGACTCAACAACACTTTGAAGATTGAATATCTTCTTTGTGTTCTTCACTTTAAAAAGTGGAAATGATTTGATGAGACGCATTTCATTACGAAATTCACTTGAGGGGAATGGTTACATGGTGAATCTTCTTGTGAAGATGACAAGGTGGATGACTCAAGGTTGATAGTAGTAAGGATGACTCGGTTTTTCATTTCACATTGGTGATTTAGGGATGTACTAGAACTAGTGATCACTAACAAGAGTGAATAATGGTTATGAGGTTTGAGTGTATGGTAGAAGTGTATCTTATGGTTTCTAGTGAATAAGAATCACCTATGTGAGTTCTTGAGAGTGTTTGGTTAAAGGATATATGTGAAGATGTGTGTTTTCCCTTCCTTTCCAATTCGTGCTCATCCGGATATAAAAAGAATAGGTGAAATAAAAAGAATAGGTGAAGAGAAACAAGTTCAAATGAACACAAACGTGATTGCACCAAAAATGTTTATAATGAACACCAGGCATGCACAAACTCGAACACCCCAGTTACCTCAGGATATTAGAAAAACTAACAAACGCATGTCTTTCTCTACAGGAGTAATTCTTACTACTAACGTTAGCAGACCATAACTTAAGAGCACTCAAATGAAAGATAGGGTCATGCAAAACAATAGTCAAGTGAAGAAGATGGAACTAGAAGATCCCCGTAGGAATTTTAAGTTTTCTAATAATTATACGTCTGTAACTATGTATAATGACAATTTAAACATTAAGACCTCAAATGTTAACTTTGTTTGTGTGACTTATGGCAAATGTGTTTTTAATGATAATCATGATGATTATGTTCTACATTTTATCAATGACATGAATTCTAGAACTAAGAAGCCAATTGCAGTGCCTATTAGTACTAGAGAACCTAAGCGAATAGTGAACCAAACTATAACAACAACCCATAAGAGAACCGTTTCTTCAGAATCTACTATCCAAAAAGCTCAAAGTAGATTAAGAAAGCTTTACGAGAATGTTAGTAAGACATGCAAATGGTGGCACTCTAATCACACCACCAGGATATAAGCGGGTACATAAGGCTAAAACAAAAAATGTGAACATGAATGTTAGCTTGCCTCTAGGAAATGCATCTAGGTCTACTAATATTTCAAACCCAAATCTATAAAGGGGTCCATCTTGTCCAACACTCTGTTGTCTTCTAATTCTTTTGCAACTCGTAAAAATCATCTTGTTCATCGTCGAATCTGGGTGCACAAAGAACATGATGATAAAAATCAAGCTTCTAATTAATTTCCTAGAGAAATTTCTGGGTACGGTGCGGTTTAGAAATGATCAGTTTACACTGATTCTTGGATATAGAGACTTGGTGCAAGGGAATATTACTATCAAACGGGTTTACTATGTCGAAGGGATGGATCACAATTTATTCTTTGTTGGTCAATTTTGTGATGCAGATTTAGAAGTTGCTTTTCGAAAATCTTCGTGTCATATTCGTGATTTGAAAGGCAATGATCTTCTCACAGTCTCTCGTGGAATAGATCTCTACACAATCACTCTTCAAAAAACAACTTCTCCTAATCCAATTTGCTTAATGGCTAAAGCTTCATCGTCTCAAGCATGGTTATGGCATCAACGTCTGTCTCATTTAAACTTTGATACCATCAACTTGCTCTTAAAGAATAATATTGTGATTGGCCTTTCAAAATTGAAATTCGTCAAAGATCATCTTTGTTCTTCTTATGAGTTGAGGAAAGCTAAACGTGTTTCTTACACATGGACTTATGTGGTTCCATGCGGGTAGAAAGTATAAAAGGAAAGAAATATATTCTTGTGATTGTCGATGACTACTCTGGATACACATGGACTTATTTCCTGAGGTCTAAGGATGAAACACTAGAGGTTCTTATCAACTTTCTCATAATGATTCAAAGAGCTCTCTATGCTCAAGTTAGGACAGTTAGAACTGATAGAGGTTTAAAATTTTTAAACAACACTCTGCAAACCTACTTTCAAGAAAAAGGCATTGAACATCAAACGTCAATTGCTCGGACACCTGAACAGAGTTAAAAGACAGAACCATACTCTGGTTGAGGCTACTCGAGCAATGCTTTCTGCTTTGAAACTACTTGATAAGTGTAAAATACACATGTCCATTTATGCTTAAAATAGCCCAAATAAACCCAAAACAGACCAAAAATGGCAAAAATATGCTTGAATTTGTGTTTTGTGTGTGCAGGTACGAATATATCAAAAATCACAAGAAAATAGTCAAAAACAAGCAAGCACGGACACGAGAACGGAAGAGTGAACAAAAAGAAGCCAAAGAATCAAAAGCCGAAAGCAAAGCCATGAAAAAGTCAACCCTCAGTCAAACAGTCAAAGGAAAGTCAAACCATGGTCAACAAAAGTCAACCATTAAAAGACAAAATCCCTAAATTGCCACTTTAGTCCTCCAAGTTTCAGAAAAGCTCACAATTGGTCCCTAAACTCTTATTGGGCCTCTAAACCCTAATTGGGCCTCACCCGGATTCATAAGCCCAAATCCTAGTCCAACTCTTTCTTTTAAAACTCCAAGGACCATTGTTGCCAAATCTTAAAGTTATTCATACTAAGATTTGTGCTATACAACCACAGGGACTGAAAGTGCAATAACCTCAAAGTTCAAATTTCTTTTACCCGTTTTAGTTATAAAATGGCGCGAAGTCATTTTTACTGTTCATCATCACCTACAATCCACCACTCAGTTAAAACAAGGGGCAAATGGAAATCAAAGGGTGCGTAGGTCAATTCAAGGGCTCTACATTACTAAGGAGGGGTCAAATCAGTCATATCATATCTCACTTAAGCTCACACTCAAGATGAGGCCACGTCAGAGTTGGGAAAGCACAAGTGAAGCTAAATTTTGCTCTATAATCACTCTCAGAAGAAACACAACATGTCACATCACGGATTGCCATGCTGGCAATCCGTGTGTGCACATATGTAATCCAACGGCCATGATCTACTTATTAATGATTGAAGGAATCAAAGGGTCATGATGGAAAGGATTGGAGGACTCAAGGCAAGGGCTAGAACATTCTCTCAGCAACTATAAATAGCAGCCTTGCTCACACACATAGGGTCTTCTTTTTTTTTCTAGTTTTTTTTAGTTTTTAGTTTTTAGTTTTTAGCTTGAACTTTAGCTTATGTAACTTTTAAATTTCCATTTCCGTTTTCAGTTAAATTGTACTTTCAAATTCATAGTGTAATCAGTTTTAATTAATAAAATTCTCCTTTGTTATTACATAATCTCTTTCACTTAACTCAAAAGCTCTCAATAAGCCAAAGTGTTAAGTTACAGTTTCAATAGCTTTACTTGAGCTCTCACAAGACTCTAAGCTTGTGAATGAGCTAAACTAAGCCTTTAATCTACTTAAACTTGAAATCAGTCTAAATTACCTATACTTATTGAATTTTCAAGACCTATGGAAGGGGAGTCAATTGTGGAAGGACTCCCATGGACTTATACTAGCTTATCTATTTGATAAGCTAGAGCTTGCAGCTGTTAAATTGAATTTAAGCTTCTGTTTAGCTGAAGCTAGTGTAAGTTTCCTTTTTAAAATTCCTAGTTACTTTTCATTTTCTAGCTTAATAATTGTCCCTGCTCATTAATTGTTCTATTTTCTAGTCTAATGCTTATTTGAGCTATTTCAAGTTTGATAAGCTTATACTTGCATTTTCTCATCTGTTTTTAAAGTCTAGTCATTAGATCTTAATTTCTTTGAATTTGCTCTTTGTAATCTGTCATTGGTTTAATTTCAATACATTATCCGTAGTTTTGTGATTTTGGCTTATTTGAATGTTTAAATAAGCTCAATAGGATGATTATAAGCTCATTGATATCTGGTAATTAAGTTTGGTCTAATAGATTTTCATTTCATAAGCTTAAATGGAATTTGTCTAGCTTAAAGGGGTGTTTGGATTAAAGCTGTTTGACCTTTTATAGTCAAAGTTTCTTGGTGATCTTTCTTTGGTCAGTTTTCATATCATATTTGATTAGGAATTAATCAAGTTTGTAGGTTTAGTTTGAGCTTAATTTCATTTTGAGGCTTGTTATGCTTGCCTGTGCACCAGGGGAGCAATTTTTCTTTTAGATCTTTAGAATTTTTGAACCAATGCTTTTTGAGCTTTGTATTTGCTTGCTAAGTGTTTAGACACACTCATTGAGTGTGTCTAATGCAGGTTTATTCACCTTAGTAACCTGCAAGTTGTTTTTGCCATCTTTGTTATTTGCATCAGCAGGAGTAACATTAGTTACTACTGCTGTCCTTTTTATTAGCAATTAAGCTAGCATTAATTAGATTTTAGGTTTTAAAATACAGTAGACTTATAGCTTAGATATAAGGGTAGATAGTTTTAATCTTGATTTCAATTTCCTAGCTTATCTACTAGTATGCATTAGTTCCTTAAGTTCATAAAAATCTAAAAAAGCTAAAAACAATAGTTACTAGTAAGTAGTCTTTTAAAATCAGATTTCTAGCTTATAGGATGTAGTTTCATGGTTTATAATTATAGCTTTATAGTTGTTTGTTAAGTTCTTATAAGCTTAGGTTCTGTTTAAGCTTATTAAGCACTCTTAGCTTAAGTAAATTTGAGCTTTTTGAGTTGGTATCTGAGTTTGCAGCTTTCATCATTAGATTTAGTTAACTTTAAGAAATTTTTCTCAAAGTAGCTTATCATAAGTAGGTTCTTCACATCACAAGCTTTAAGGAACAACTTTTGTTTTTAAAATTGAGCTTAAATTAAGCTTTTTACAAGCTTTTAAGTAAAATCAAGGGTTAAGCCCCACTTTCTGATTCAGTTGTAAAAATAAGCTCTTTTTGAGCTTATTATTGGCTTTCAGCACAAGGTTCTTTTATTAAAGTTGTTCGCTACAACTTAATCTACAACTTTTGCTTTTAAAAAGATTTTCATATAAGCACTTTTAATTTCAACTTATTTTAAGCTTTAAAAGGACTAATTGGTGTAGTCGGGTTAGCCCTCAATGGTTGGTTTTTGAAAATTTGAATTTAGTTGATTGCACAGTAAGCCCTCCGTTTAAGTTTGGTAGTTTCCACCGTTAGTCCATTTAGGTCCTTTTCTCCATTAGTCCTTAGTTAAGTTTCTTTGTTAAGTTTAATAATTTTCATAAATAATTAGGTTTAGCTTTTAATTAGTTTAATTAAACTTTGTTAAAAAAGTAAGAATTAGGGCTTTTAATTTTCTAAATTTTCTGCACTTTTTAACTTTCTAGAGTAATTTTTATAAAAAATTTAGGATTAAATTTTTAGTATTTTTATTATTTTTAAGTTTTAAATTAGCTTAAATCTTTAAAAAGTCATATTTATAAATCTAAAAAGCCAAAAATAGTAATCCTTTTTTCTAAAATTTTATTTTTACCTATTTTACTTAGAAAAAAAATATAATTTCAATTAGTTTCTATTTTTTTATTTTTAGGATTTAATTAGAATTAAATAGTTTTTAATTGATAAAAAATTCAAAAATAATCTAAAAAATATTTTTATTTTTCTTAAAATTTTCTTTTATTCTAATTTAGGTGTAGAAAATTAGTTTACAATCTTAGGGTTTAATTTTAGTCAATTTGCTATTTAGTCGCGTTTTATTTGTCTTCCGTATTTGTTTAATTGGTTAAATTACCTTTAATTGTTCAATTTTAATTGTTGCTCTTTATTTAATAGATATAGATTATCAAAAATATCTTTGCTACATTCAAATCAGAATCCAAGCTTAAACGAGGTTTCAATTTCACTAGTCATTGAGGAAAACGACCCGGGTGATCATATTTACCCGGTTTAATATACGTATTTTATATTATATTATATATATTTTTAAGAGTGAATTTTCCTTAGGGAATTTTCTTAATTGCTCTTAAGGTTATATTAGTATATATATTTTATAGTATATAAAATTGACAATCACTACCACTATTCTTCTGGGCTGAAGCAATTGCAACTGCATGTTATACCCAAAATCATTCACTCGTAATCCCTCGACATGAAAAGACACCATACCGCATAATCAATGAAACAACACCTATTGTTAAATTCTTTCACATATTTGGCTCCTTATACTACATTGTGAGAGATGGTGAGAATCTCGACAAGATGAAAGAAAAAGGTGATGCATGTATTTTTGTGGGGTATGCTACTCAGTCAAAAGGATACATAGTTTATAACAAGAGAACAAGATTGCTAGTCGAGACTATTCATGTCAATTTTGGCGAATTGCCACATATGGTGTCAACACATAACAGTTCTGGCCCCACTCCTCAATGTCAAGAAAAGGTGTCTGAAGACAACACTTTAGGCCCCGAATCCCAAAGTCAAGAAAATGTTCCTATAATAGACAATATAGTAACAACGTCACTTAAAGAGTTGGAAATTTTATTTGGTCCGATATTCGATGAATATTTCAATGGAGCTACTCAAGTTGTGTCGAAGTCTTCCGCTGTTACTACTGTTGATGCATCCGATAAACGTCAACAACCAAACATAACTTCGTCTACTTCAACAACCGTTGCTGCAGATTTAACTCAATTAGATATTCAAACAACACATGAACCTACAACTCAAGAACAAACTGTCAGTGCTGATGGAAACAATAATCAAGCAATAAATGTACAGTTTGACGAAGACGCATTTATCAACCCTTTCGATACATCGGTACACGAAGTGGTAGAGTCATCCTCTCATCATGTTGATCCATCAAACATGCATACATTTAACAACGAAACCCTTCTGAATTCCATTGGACAAGAAACCATCCATTGGAATAAGTTCTTAGAAATCCTTCACAACCAGTTCGAACAAGACGATAGTTAGACACTGATGGCGAAATACGTATGTTTGAACTCATTGTGAGTCGAGCATAACCAAAAAACATCAAATAAGCAATGGTTGATCATGCTTGGATAGAAGCGATGCAAGAGGAACTTCATTAGTTTGAATGACTAGATGTATGGGAATTAGTCGATAGACCCTACGGCAAAAATGTTATCAACATGAAATGGATGTGGAAAAACAAACGTGATGAAGAGAACAATGTAATCCGTAACAAAGCACGTCTAGTGGCTAAGTGATATCGTTAGAAAGAAGGAATAGACTTCGAAGAATCATTTACACCAGTTGCTCGATTGGAAGCAGTTAGGATATTCGTTGCGTATGTTGCACACAAATCATTCCTTGTCTACCAGATGGACGTCAAGACAACTTTTCTTAACGGACCTTTAAAGGAAGAAGTATACGTCAGTCAACCAGACGGATTTGTAGATCCACATCATCCTGACAAAGTCTATCGTCTCAAGAAGGCACTTTATGGACTCAAGCAAGCTCCAAGAGCATGGTACGATGAACTCTCCAAATTCCTGGTATCCAAAGGTTCTATTGATACAACTCTGTTCACAAATAAACATGAGGAAGACATATTGCTTGTGCAAATTTATGTTGATGGTATCATCTTCGGGTCTACAAACCCAAATCTTTCTAAAGAGTCTGAAAAACTAATGCACATCAAGTTTGAAATGTCTATGATAGGGGAACTAAAATTCTTTTTAGGACTTTAGATTCACCAATCCCCACGTGGTATCTTTATTAACCAAGCTAAGTATGCTCAAGAGATACCTAAAAAGCATGGTATGACCTCATGTGATAGCATTAGTACACCAATGGCTACTAAACCCCTAGATGCTGACTTGAGTGGAACACCCGTAGACCAAACAAAATATCGTAGCATGGTCGGGTCACTCATGTACTTAACAACAAGTAGACCGGACATAGTACATGCAACATGCTATTGTGTACGTTATCAAACGAGACCAACTAAAAAAAACCTCAAGGAAGTTAAACGGATCTTTCGGTACCTCAAGAATACCATTCACATGGGACTCTGGTATTCGAAGGACATCGGTTTTGAACTAACTACTTTTTTAGACTTTGATCACGCAGGTTGTCTTGATACAAGAAAAAGTACTTCTGGTGGAATTAAATTTCTAGGTGGTGATAAGCTCGTTAGTTGGCTGTCCAAGAAGCAGGACTACACTTCAATGTCAACAGCCGAAGCCGAGTATGTGGCTCTATCTGCGTGTTGTGCTCAAGTCCTCTAGATGAGAAATCAGCTCATAGATTATGGCTTTCACTTTGAAAAAATACCTATGTATTGTGACTCAAAGGCAGCCATATCCATCTCGTGCAACCTGGTTTAGCATTCCCGCACCAAGCACATTGATGTCAGATATCACTTTATCAAGGAACAGGTTGAAAGAGGTATTGTTGAATTATTCTTTGTCAGAACTTAATACTAGTTAGCTGACATGTTTACTAAAGCTCTGTCACAAGATAGGTTTCAATACCTCATCAGACGACTAGGTATGAGATGTTTGACTCCAGCAGAACTGGAAGCTCTAGAAAATGAATATGCTTAATATATCAAACATCGAATCTGTAAATATTTTTGAAAAACAAAATACAAAAATATAAAACCTATAAAAAGAAAATAAAAATCAGAAAATTTTAAAAATAAAATACAAAAGTATAAAATCAGAAAAAATTCAAAAATAATCTTCTCGACATGTCTCTCGGAATCGATAGTATTTATGTACCTAGAAATGTCATTCAACAATGACACGTGTGTATAAATAAAGGTTGAGTGAGAGTTTAAATGTTCAAAACATGTCATTTCCCATTTTCTATATGACTTACAGTTACCTTAGATTGTAACTTGGACTTCAAAGTAAGGAAAGTGTATCTTTAAAAGATAACTTATCCTAACAACGAGAAAAGAAATCCTCTCGGTCTTGAGTTATCAATCAAAACATTCAAAGTCTTGAGTTCATGACAATAGATTGTAATCAAATAAGATTACAACCCGGACCCAAATGTCACAGGAGAGTGTACGCCTCAGTGCGCTTACTCTAAAAAAAGAAGAGAAATCTTCTTTCATTGTCTTTCAAAACCCTTGAACATAATTTTTTCAAGAATTTCTCAAAAGGTTTTTCTAAATCTTTCAAAATTGTTTGTTTAACACCCTCTTCCTCAAAGAATTTTATAAGTGGATCAATTTCTCAAAAATGTCTTTTCATGAGGATCAATTTTTGAGGGGGAGCTTTTAAAACCAAAAGCTTTTTAAATGTTTGTGGATACATCTTATAAATGTCAAATTTTTATGTATCCAAAACACTTAGTGATTTATACAGTGGTGTTGTAGAGAAAATTTTCAATATCAAATCACATTGTCCACTATGCACCTGGGTATCACTACTAGAATACTGAAAAACAGCAACGGAATATAGCGACCGAATTAGTCTGTCGCAAAGAAATGGTTCACAGTGACGGATTAGAGATAGATTAGCTATAAAATTGGCTTTGATAAATTAGCGAAAAAGTAGTGACAAATCAGTAACAAAATTAGAGACAAATTACGCAGTTGTCACATTTCTATCGTTAAATGTAATCATACAGAGACGGATTTAGCGATGAACTTAGGTTACAACTGGTAGCGACGGAAATCTGGCACAACAACGATGGGTTTTTCAGTTGTCTGAAATACATCGTTAAGTTTTTTTAGCGATAGACTTGGGTATAATAATTTAGTGATAGATTTTTAAAGGGACATCGATAGAGTACCAACGAGCACTACTAGAAAAGAGGGTTCTAAGATATTTCTATATGAGAGCTTCTTTAAATACGTCCACTTACAAGTCTTATTATAGTTGTTTTTATAGTATGAACATAACAGAACACTTGATATAAATTATTATCACGGTAAGTTTTATAGGACACTTATTCCTTATGCTCTCATTACAATAATACTGAATATGAAACTTAAAATGTAGGTCTTGTCGCATATATCTTATTTGACGCGTATTTCTTGGGTTTTATTATGATTTAAGATAATAAGACATTTGACATATGTATGAGTCCCATAAAGCAAGATTTTATTTGTGGCTCGTTGGATTTAGTTTTATTTAAATTATAATAATTTATATGAAAAAGCTAATTAGTGTTGACCGAACACAAAACTGCCACATGTTGGAATGGAAAACTAATATCCGAACATATACACTAGGTCGGTCCCGTATTGCGTCAGATCATGTTCAATTAGGTTTAGGTGTTTTTTTTGTTTTGGCCCGAATCAGATCGAAATTGAAAAACAAAAAAAATTGTTGACCAAAACGGTATTTGGTCTGTTCGGGTGTGTCGGCTTGGTTCGGTTCTCGGACGTCCATTTGTGTCACTTGTTTATGGCATTTCCACACTTAATGTTTGGTTACAATATAAAAGTGTATTACACTCAAATGTTACATGAAAATTAAGTTTGAAATATTATGAATCATACATTTTGCGTAACATGTGGAAATGCGAAGCGTCTTTGGCCTAACCATATGTAAGTGACACATTTTTTAGGTAAACAACGCTTCGCATTTCCATATTCTAGGCTGAAGTTTATGCTTCCTTGGATTTCAAACTTCATCATCGCGCAACGATGTTACCAATCGATGATGTACCCTTCGAACAGTTTGAAGGCCTCCTATTCAAATTCAATTCAGACACTACACTCCGAACAAGTTGGTAAACCTCTCAAAATCTCTTTTGGCGTAAAATCATTCACGAGCAATGATTACCACATTAGGAAGTCGCCAATTGAAGCCCAAACAACCTCTAAGGTGTGTCCTTTGAAGATATTGTCATAGAGGTTCCCTACAACTAAGTCAAACCACGATCACAACTCTATCAAGGCTTCCCCGCCGAGACATGAGACATAGGATACTAACCCAACGGTAATTAAAATAATGGAACACCCCTAATCTTTGGTTTAAGTAAACGAGCTTGCCACAACCTATTTCCATCCACTATAACAAGCTTGGCAGGTTTTTTAGGTTTGTTTACGCTCTCAACACCATCAAACCTCACTTTAGCACAAAAGTAATCGTTATCCAGAGGCGATTCAGAGGATCCAACTCATGTGCTTCACTTAACTTAATGTTCCATTTGTCTCATTTCAACTTGGCAGTCACCACACGGCGTATATCCTTCGATCACCAACGCAATGCCTAATAGTGTATTTTATTGTACAAGCACCAACATTAGGTAACGATCCTGACCAATATATGCATACATCATGAAACTATTTCACTACTTGTCCATGATAGTCTTTTTCTCTAAGCGTGTCTGTACCATAAACTCGATGAATGTTTTCCCAGCCTTAAGGACTTTGGTGGAAACAACTACTACTCTCTGGAAGAATAGTCGAGGCATAGTTCAGGTTGTTATGGTCCATTCAAGCTGCATATAGGTCATGGAGAGCTTAGTTTAGAAAACATGATACATTGTCACATGTATATACGCGTACTTGTTTTTTTTATTTTAATGTTTCATGTACATCTTAATTTTATAAATTAATTTTTTATTATTAAGATATTTCTTACCATTTTAATTTAAGATAAATACTATACTTACACTAATTTATAATTTTTTTTTCTACAAAATGACTTGGATGTGCATGATTGGTGTTCTCAGTCTCAATTTCTCTCTTTAAACAACCCTATCATGCTTGATCATTTAAATTGTGTGGACATTTCTTTGTAAAATTTATGTGAGCATAACATACTCTTAGGAGGTGTTTGCTTCAGCTTATATGTGGGCTTATGAGATTATTTGATTTGAGCTTATTATATTTAATAAGCCTTAATTTTCGACTTATTTTAAGATTTGTGGGCTCATATAAGTTTATTACGATATGATATACTTATATAAGCCCAAAGTCTCAAAATAAGCCAGAAAATTGAGGCTTATAAAACATCAACCCAAATCAAATAATCTCATAAGCCTACATATAAGCGGAAACAAACACCCCTTAATATAAATCTATCTTTATAATTTTAAAGATTATACACTACCCTCCCACACTTCCTATTCCCCACCCCTAAATTTTATTTCCCGCTGCCAATTTCTAACTTCCCTCCTGAATTTTGGGATCCCTCCAAAATTAGATCCGCTAATATCGCAATCTCGTCATCTACACGAAAGGTCACGTCTCACACATCACAAAATTAGTTTGATCTCGCTGTCACACACATCGCAATCGCTAGGCACTAGCATGGAAACCGTCGGTACAGACTACCTTTGACATAGTAATTTAATTATTATTATTATTATTATTATTATTATTATTATTATATATACTCGATTGTATGGTTAAGTAATTACTCTAATTTGAGTCTAAGTTGGTTTTGTGATTTTTTTAAGGTAATCGTGATCTAATTGAGGTTTTATTTGACATTTAGGTTTTGATTTGTTGTTACTATTGCAGGTATTTTGCAATTGGAAAATCCCCACATCTGTTTTTTCTTTAAGTGGAAACTCCACTGGTATGTTTCAGAATAACTAATTAGTGTTTGGTTTACAAAATTTGTTATTTGGATGAACACATAATTTATGATGTTTTTTGAACCTTTGGAAAAAATCCCTATCCTTTACAATTTTTGTTCTTTATATCATTTCACTAATTATAGAGGGTGAAGAGAAAGAAGAGGAAGATTCTGACAAGGAGGATGATGAAGAAAAATAGAAGACCAAAACCATTAAGGAAACAACATACGATGGGAACACTTGAATGATGCTAAAGTTATCTGGTTAAGAAATCCAAAGGAGGTGACTGAAGCAGAGTACCAAAAGTTCTGACATTCTCTTTTTAAGGTGAATCCCCTGAATTTGTATTTGATGCTTATCTTAGTGCTCAAAATGGGTAGATGGGATGGGTTGCTCATTAGGCCCACATAGGTCGGGATTAAAGGTGCAATTTTGGTACGTGTTAGGTTGGGTTAACCCTAAAGAATCTATTCTTCATTTATTTTGAAGATACATAATTTGTGTGTCAAATAAGATTAAAATTTAATACTACTTTAGGCATAACCTATGTTACTCTTTAGAAGTATACGATAGGCGACTTTCTCCTAGTTGGCTTGTTTTATGTTTAGCTCTTTTTTAACTTCAACCTATTTTAGTCGCCGAATCACAACTAAAGTAGATATTGCAAAATTGTCACCTTGTAGCTCTAATGTTAGTGATTATTTCCATCTATCAGAATTGTGTTGATGAGAAGCCAATGGCTTAAAGTCTCTTCAATGCTGAAGGTGATGTTGAGTGTAAGGTTGTTCTGTTTGTTACCCCTAAGGCTCCTACCGATCTATACGAGAGCTACTACAATGCCAACAAATCTAACCTCAAGCTCTATGTTAAAAGAGTATTAATCTCAGACGGATTTGACGAGTTTCTACCCAAGTATCAATCGTTCTTACTGGTAAGTATCTATTGCTCTTGTTTTTAATGTAATTGACCATATAAGCGATACATCATAATTGTGTTCGTAGACATGGTTGCTAACATTTATTGTTTCATCAGGGTCTTGTTGATTCTGACACCGTACCACTTAATGCATCTCAAGAAATGCTTCAACAACACAACAACTTGAAAACAATAAAGAAGAAACTTATCAGAAAGGCCCTAGACATGATCCACAAACTTGCTGAAGAGGACCCTGATGAGGTTCACGACAAAGAAAAGAAAGGTACACATGCAGTTTCCCAAACATATGTTAGTCCCACTTCCAACCGAACATAATCGTTTTGCAAATTTTTAAACTTTTGATTGCCACTTATGTCATTTAACAGTACTCCCTTATGCCTTGTCATATTTTCTAATTATTGATCTTGATATTTGATTTCCTTGTTGCAGAGGTC
>BQNB010119281.1:0-16379 GCA_026074375.1 Tanacetum coccineum
TGTTTCTACATAGTCATTTGTATTTATACATCTTGGCTATCATCCTTTATAGGCTGACAAAGATCCATTCAGTTTACATAAGGACCTACACAACATATATATATATATATAAGACATATAACTTAAAATAATAAAAATATTAATGTTTTATGTTTAATATTTTATGATTTTAATATATATAATATAAAAACCGATATCTCACCGCGATAACCGTTATTTCGAATCTCGGTCCTTGAACGATATTTGAAATCTGACCGAGATAACTGCATAGATAAAAGGTTACGTAAACACAAACATATCACACAAAACACGCAAGTTTTTCCCTACCTAACCTCAATTTTAAAATTCATCCAAACCTCACTTCAGTTTTACCAAGTAGCACATTAACCAATAATAAGTTAATAGCTGATGTCAAGTCAAAATACTTAATTGGACTTGATGTAATTCATATTGACTATAGATTACGTAATTAGAGTTGCTGAATACATAAAAGCATGGTTCTAAAAGGCGTGCCATAGCACCGTAAATGCCTCGCAAAGACGCGAGGCGTGACCTCCACGCCACACAATAGACCAAGGCTTGGGCTTAAGGCTTGACGTGAGATGAGGAGTGAAAAAACGTGATAAGACGCGATAAAACGTGATGCGTGGAGGCTTTTTTGAATTCAATTTCGATAAAAATCGTATTTTTATATAGAAATGAAAAAGATTACATGCAAAGATAATTTTTTGACTTTATTCCTTATGTGTGAAACTTTTTGTAAACTCAATATATTTGTAATATGATATAAATATATAAATATATAAATTTATAACAAACTGTCAATTGGTATTTTTGATTATCCTCGTATCTGGAAACTTATGTAAGTTTTTTAAAAGAGTTCTAGTTATTATAACTATATAAAAATGTATCTCATTTAGCTCCTTCATGCCTATTAGAATATAACTACTTATTTCGGTTTTGGTGGCTTCAACTATAACCCCAGCTCTCTTGCGCCGCTTTAAGTCACGCGTTAAAAACGCCATGACTCGCAAAAGCGTGAGGCTTGACCATGCCGCCACGCTACGCTTCACGCTATTTATAACCTTGCATAAAAGTATGAAAAATGGTCCATATTATCGTAATTACACACAATTGCATTGCCCGAATCAAAGTATTCACGTAATCCTAAAATAAGAATTTTCTTTTAATATGTATAAAAAGAAGTACTTACTTTTCATATGTTGCATTCATGAAATCCTTATTTATACCACACAATTAAAAGCTGGAAATATCAAAACATGGTATCATGGCTTTTATTCTTCAAGTTTCATCAACTTGTGTTCTCTTTCTTGCATTTTCATGTATTTTCTTCTCAGTTTCAATAAATGGAGATTTAATGGAAGAGGTCTGCAACCAAGTGCCAGAAAAAGCTCTATGCTTCGAGATCTTGAAAAATGACTCACGTTCTCTTTCAGGAAAGCTTGAGGATTTTGCTAAGAGAGCGGTTGAAGTGGCTGTAAATAACGCTACTGGGTTGCCTGATTATGTTAAGTCACTAGCAAACAACGCAACTCGCTCAATAATGAAATCTAGGATTTTACGGTGTGTACAAAACACCGAGGACGCGTTTAGATATATCAAGAAGGCAAAGCAGCTTGTGCAGACACATCAATATGGGCCAGCCAACAACATGGCCAGTTTAGCGAGCGTCGCATTGTCTGATTGTGATAATAACTTTTGGAAACCACCTGCACAACCAATTGAGTTAAAACAAGCAACATATGGGTTGCGAGCTCTTGTTGTTATTGTTTGTGTTTTTACTAATGATTTAGGTTGATAATCAAAATCAAAATCCAAAATTTGGGACAAATAGTTCAAGTAAAGAGTTATGATGGGCTATCTCAAAAATTTTGTAAGCATAAGTATCGAGTAATCATCAAATATTTTGATATAGTTTTTCATAGTAGTGATGGCCGACTTCTGTGTTATGTTTTTTTTGTTGAAATGCTTAACATGATTAAGGGAGACGAAATATAATGATGTGTACTAAGTGTGCTATGAGGAAAAGTTCAGACAAATTTACTGTAAAAGAGAAATGGCTAAGATAGATAACCCTTTTGAGTCCATTTGTCCATCAAATATTATTTTTTCGCAGCTAAATCTACCAAAACTGGAATATATATTCATTCGTTATTGTTTAGCGTGAAAGTTCGTCTATCCGACATTTTCAGATTTGGGATCTTTGTTAAAGTTCTTTCTGCAATTTTCTTTCATTGTTTACTGTTTAAATTGTTAGAAGATTTAGGGATCAATGAAAATGCTTTCCAGAAAGTACGAAGGTGAAAACGAAGTCAAAATATGAGAGCATTGTGTGATTCATAAGTGTGTTTTACTAGAGATGTTAAATTGTTTTTTGGCGAGACATTAAGAGTACAAAGTCTAAGATGTTTTTGGTGAATGGCTAGGGATCATATACGTAGAATTCAGCGGCGTTCTTTCATTAAAAAAAAGGGTTGATCGTATTAAGATTGTTTTAGTTCTATTGTGTCTCTAAGTCTAGGAGGTATATTATCTGATATTTATTTTAGTAAGTTTTCACAAGTCATCTTATGGTATTTGGTTCAAATGTTTGAATGTGGGGTGACAAGTTCAAATTCGCCTTTTTAACTGGATTGGGACACCTATTTTTGTGCCAGTAGCAAACGTTTTAAGTGGATTTTTGGAGTCAGTTTCTTTTGATTTGTGTTAAACTGTTAGTTGCTACGGTAAGAATTCTTACACAACTAAATGAACTAATGATTTTAGACAAATTACAGGTTTTGATTTTGACAGTGAAAAGCCAACACACGCTCACCACATTTAATATCCAGAACAATTAATTTTGCGGGTAATACTTGAGAGGATAAACCGAATATGTTCGACAAACAATCAATAATCACAAATCATCGACAACAATCAAGTGATTATAAATCCTTTAGAAGATGAGGTCAATTAGGAAATTGCACCATACCATAAAAAGCACAATTTAAAAATCGGTCTAATTGGAAAACGCTACAGAATTCTAATTCTGCTTGAAACTAATTCTCTTAGAGCAAAACAAGAATTATTGCAAGTACAATATGGTACTATAACATTTGTAAGAAAGGTTGTTAGTAATGAGGTATGCTACCCAGGATCATTAACAATGCATATTGTATCAAAAAAATTACTAAGACAAAACTTCCCATAAATGGAAACCAAGAGTAAATTAATTAAGGGAATTTTGATGCAAAAGTCTAGTTACAACTTACAACACTTTAAAGCCCTTCTAATCACGCCTTGAAATGCATGTTATTCGAGGATTCGCAAAACCTTGCTCATTGGTATATGGGTGTGTCCTCCATGCCGTAACTTGTACTTGGGAAAAAATATGAATTCCTAGAAAACAGATAATATTTAACAATTATATAATCCAATCATCAACAAGAAACCGTATCGAAGATGTGCTATTGTTTCAAATATGGGTCCTACTCGTATTAAGAGGTATAGATGGAACCCACAAAATGAGTTAAATGAACGCAACTTTTCTTTTAGCATATTTCATACCACAAATTCAAGATATAACAACTAGTAATCGCAGCATAAGTTTAGGATAAGTGTTTGTTCTTAAATATCCTTAACAAGTACAAAAAAAGTGAACCTTGTTAATTGCGTAAGGGTAAAAGCCATAAATTACCAACGTACTTTCCAAAATTTCCCGACTTGAACCCTTTACTTTTTTATTAACACCGAAACCCACGTACTTTCAATATTTTAACCGACTTGAACCAAATGTTTGTACCGTTAGTTATTATGTGGCAACGTTAGTCCATTTAACTAACGATCGCTTTGCATCGTTAGTCCTTTAACAATAATAGTTCTTTATATGATTTATTACGTTTTCGTCCTTTTTTACGATTTCGTCTCGTTTTTACGTTTTTGTCTGGGTATTTTTTGCGTTTTCGCCCGTTTTTTCATGTTTTTTACGTTTTCGTCCTCTTTTTACGTTTTCGTCCATTTTTTTACGATTCCGTCTGGTTTTTTACGTTTTCGCCCGTTTTTTTCGTTTTCCCTCGTTTTTTACGTTTTCGTCCTCTTTTTTATTTTTCGTCTGGTTTTTTACGTCTTCGCCTGTTTTTTTGCGTTTTCGCCCTTTTTTACGTTTTCGCCCGTTTTTTACGTTTTCGTCCTCTTTTTATGTTTTCGTCCGTTTTTTTACGATTTCGTCTGGTTTTTACGTCTTCGTTCGTTTTTTAAAATTATCATCTGGTTTTTTAAAATTTCGTTTGTTTTTACGTTTTCGTCCATTTTTTATGTTTTCTTCCGATCTTTTACGTTTTCTTCTGTTTTTTACGTTTTCTTACGATTTCAGCCGTGTTCGTACGATTTCGTCTGTTATTTTGCGTTTTTTAACGTTTTCGTACGATTTAAAAAAATGAACGAAGATTTTAAAAAAACGTGCGAAAGCGTAAAAGAACAAATAAAAACGTAAAAATCAAATGTTTTTGCCCGTTATTACGTTTTCGTCTGTTTTCTTATGATTTCGTCCGGTTTTTACGTTTTCGTCTGTCTTTTTTGCGTTTTCGTCCGTTTTTTACGTTTTCACCCGTTTTTTACGTTTTCGTTCTCTTTTTTACGTTTTCATCCCTTTTTTATGATTTCGTCTGGTTTTTTATGTTTTCGACTGTTTTTTTGCGTTCTCACCCGTTTTTTACGTTTTCACCCGTTTTTTTCGTTTTCGTCCCGTTTCTTACACTTTCGTACATTTTCTTACGTTTTCGTCCGTTGTTTACGATTTTGTCTGATTTTTACGTTTTTGTTTGTTTTTTTACGCTTTCGCACGTTTTTTTAATCTTCGTTCGTTTTTTTAAATCGTACGAAAACGTAAAAAACGCAAAACAACAGAGGAAATCGTACGAACATGGCTAAAATCGTACGAAAACGTAAAAAAACATACGAAAACCTAAAAAAAAGGAAGAAAACGTAAAAGATATGAAGAAAACGTAAAAAAACGGACGAAAACGTAAAAACAAACAAAATTTTAAAAAACCAGACGAAAACTTAAAAAAACGAACGAAGACGTAAAAACTAGACGGAATCGTAAAAAAAAGGGACAAAAACGTAAAAAGAGGACGAAAACGTAAAAAACGAGCGAAAACGTAAAAAAACGGGCGAAAACGTAAAAAAACAGGAGAAGACGTAAAAAACTAGATGAAATCATAAAAAACGGACGAAAACGTAAAAGAGAGGATGAAAACGTAAAAACGGGCGAAAACAAAAAAAAGGGGCGAAAACGCAAAAAAAACAGATGAAAACGTAAAAAACCAGAACGAAATCGTAAAAAACAGACAAAAACGTAAAAAAGAGGACGAAATCGTAAAAAACGGACGAAAACGTAAAAAATCATAGAAAGAACTATTATTGTTAAAGGACTAACGATGCAAAGCGATCGTTAGCTAAATGGACTAACATTGCCACATAATAACTAACGGTACAAACGTTTGGTTCAAGTCGGTTAAAATTTTGAAAGTACGTGGGTTTCGGTGTTAATAAAAAAGTAAAAGGTTCAAGTCAGGAAATTTTAGAAAGTACGTTGGTAATTTATGGCTTTACCCATACTTTTATTTAACAAAGTACGGTTTAATTATTATTTCAACTCGTATAATTTAATCAAAAGCTATTAGGTGGTGGTGTAACTATATAACATGTGATGTTTTATTTACATAGAATACATTTTACTCATACGGCATACAATTAATTAGGTTGCATTCGGATTGCCGAGATGATTTACTTTTTTGATTCAGATAATCAAACCATTCACTTACGATGAGTTCATAGCCCCGCTTTTATTCAATTATATTGTTTTACAACTTTGGGGTGATAGCAGAAGGCAAGAGTCCATATATGATGTGTAACACGACTACAAATTGTACACAGCCAAAGACTAAGAAGGCGTGATAAATGAAAATGCATTTATTAAAAACATACCGGTGTTAGATTTAATTTGCAGATGCACAATAATCGCTCCATGGCATCTTCCTCATATGCTACATTGAAATATATGCTATGATGGAACTCCATATCCGTGCTTGCACATCAACCCTAACACCCTATATAATTTATGTCGATATCCTTCTTTCTGTTCTGAATAAGCCTTGTACAATATAATAAACGTTCTTTTTGAACACCCGTATTTAAACTTCTCCATCTCAACAAGAACTTGCTCCATTTCATCTATCCGATTATGGGAGGCAAACATCCACAATAACCCATGGTACATCGAGCGGCATACTCTCCACCCCGAATCCCCAGCACGCGATAAAAACGTTGCCAGTTTGTCCACTGCATTGTTCCGAATATAAGCTGTGGAAATAGCACGCATAATTTTTACAGTGTTAATACTTGTGTTATGCTCAAACGCCTCATCTATTGACTTATCCATTTGGTCAACCAGATCCTCTTGTGCATAAACTCTGATAAGTAGCACATTTAACCAAGGGCGGTATTGTTTCTTGGGGATTAGCCTCATTAGTTCCTCGATCCTTTCAACTCTATTTGTATAAGGACCTTTACAGTATGCACATATCATAGCTCTAATTAAAGAAATATGCTTTTCATGAACGTGCGGTCCCACCATATTGTAAATCTCTTCCATTTTCTCCAAATTACCTGAATGTGCATACCCACGAAGCATTAGCAGGCGTGTATCAAGATTAGGACGTACAGGCCCTGTCTCCATCATACGATAAGTATTCTCCATACTATCCCACATCCATGCAGTGAGATAACCAGCAATCATATTATTGTATGTGGTCAAATCAGGAGAAATATTTAAGTTCTTCATTTCTTGGAACGCTGCTTCCATTTGATCTATAAGAACCCTATGGCCGTAAACTGAAATGAGCATGTTGAATGTAACTGATGTGGGGAAACAACTGATATCTTGCTTTAAATCATGATAAACCGATTGACATTTTTCACCGAGGCCATTACACATATAAGCACCCATGAGCGCATTGTAAATGGAGGTGTTTCTTAGCCGTTTGGTTGTAGCTTCCATGAAGATTTCAACAGCTAGATCTACATTCTTCATTCTACCAGCGATTTTAATGCCTTTTGCATACTCTTCTGATGACATTGGCCTCGTGTTATCTTCTTGTCTCCTTCTCCAATTGAAAACCTACGGATTTACAGGGTAAGTTACTAAATACAAGAACTTCTATTAGGGTAAACACCACAATAAATTCTATTACAGAGCATGCATTAATATTACAATTGTATTTTTTATTACACTGAAAAAAATAAATTTATTTTCAGGGTGTGAACAATTGCACATACATAGCCAGTGGACCATGTATGCCATGTAGGTTAGTAGGTATGTAGACTGCAGTTGATTGCAATAGATGTAAATCTAGATATCTACAAGCATACGATCCCCTTCACAACGTTTCTCCCCAACAACGGAGTGAGCAGTGAAACTACACGAAAACAACAAGAAATTACCATCAACTGTATCATCAATATATTCTGATAATCCTCATCTTAAGCAATGGCTACCTTAGTCTTAAATGGTGTCTTTATTCCCAAAATGGTTAAGAAACACAGATCTATTTTCTAACAAGACTAATAGTAACAAACTATGATACGGAAGAGATTCACATACACATGTCTCCAAAGAGAACTGCACTTTTCAGCTTCATGGTTGCAGAGAATTGTATGTTACCACTTTTGTTCCACCGTGGCAAACATTTCAGCTGGAGCCTCTTCTAAGTAGTACTTGTGAATAAATGGATGAGGGTTTTCCTAAACAGAAGGTTTTCTAAGTTGTGCTTGTGATATCCTCACAAGAGGTCTTCTAAGTAGTACCGTGAGGATATCACCATGCCTGACCACTAGGTCACCTTGGTGGTGGTTTAACCGTTTAAGCAGTACTTATGAAATTTGCACATATTTTAGTAAATTGTATTCTTCCAAAAAAAAAAAGGCATAGCAACTTTTAGCATAATCATAATCAAGGATCCCGGCCATGTAAGGAAACCGAATATTACTCACTCCCCCACGAGGTCATGACACCAACTTATACAAACAAAGCACATTTGAATTATGAGCAAATTCTGTCAATCCATTGGTATTCCTTGAAAAAATTACTCAAGATTGATCAACTTTATAATAATCAAGTGTACAGTTAAGGAAAAAGAGTTAATTCCAGAACTTTTATTAAGTAAATGTAATTCGGGAAAGCTAAGTTTGCTACTTTAAATGACTTCATACATCAGATTTCAACATCAAATTGTTTAATTTGTCGGAGAAAATCAGGTATAACACGTGTAACGCAATTTTCTTTACCTCAATTTCACAATTTAGAGCACCACATGATCTCTTATTTTGATACAATTACTTGCACCAATATGCGTAGACGATCCTACTTATGGGTCTTACTTTGTTGTGTATGTTTGCAGAATAATGGAATTCGAAGAAAACTGTAATTGTAGTCAGAATTTATGCTGTGAAAAACCATTGTTTTGATTTCAATGTTGTATTTGAACACAGATTGCCAGCTAAAAAGGACTTGTTTACAATTGGTCATTTGAACACACCTGATCAACTCCAAAGATGGACTAATTCTCATTAAGATAAAGTATTAGGGTGTTAATTAATTCTCGTTAAGATAAAGTATTAGGGTACATATATCTTACAATTGACTTTTGCAACTAGAAAATGAAACGGGTCAATTCCCAACAGGTTATATTTCAATTTGTTCAGAATGCAAAAGTTGGTTGTAGAATATGTGTGTCAGGTTATCACACAAGTCCAAAACACATTCAAATACTATATCGAAAACAAAATAGTCAGCTGTTAGATATGTGAGATGCTAAATGAGAGTTTGAGAGAATCAAATGACAAACTGTAAACAAGTCTACACCATTACAATCTCTGTAAGTGTTCTGTATATGATGGTCAACTTATTAGGTCATTTGCTGCTTGATCATTCCATATTATTGATATGATAATGAACCCAAGAAATATAAACCTAAGGCCATCTCCTTATAATATGCAGCAACTGTACTTTACTTGCTTATAACAGAAATATCTCTGATTTCACTCAATTTCTTCCTTAACCCGCATGCTTAATTTCTGTCCATTGGCATATACTACTATGTCAATCTTTATTAAACAACCAACTCTTCTGAGTACTAATCTTAGGTAAGCTAAAGAAACATGAACGTACCAAACCACAAACTCATCCTAAGACGGTTACAAACACTCTATTTGATTCACAATCAATAGCCAGTGATATATATTACTTAATTACACACTCTAAGAACACGTCAATCTTTGATTACTCTAAACAAGCCCCAATTGCCACCAATTTTCTTCAACAAGAACAAAAAGTTTTATAAACGAGCGTGCAACACGCTGTCATATTTGATTTCCTTTATTAGTATATATAGGCAATCATGGAGTTACAAAAATACATGTTGGCCTACTATAAATCAACTGGAGCAATGAAAGTGCTTTTAACTACAATTATACTACTCAAACAATACAGATTTGACACACACTAACATGCGGGTGCTATAATCCAACCAACTTCCTACTACTACTAGTTCAATCAAATTAGCTATCTTAGGGGGTGTTTGTTTCGGCTTATATAGCGGGCTTATGGCTTATTTGGTTTTCGGCTTATGTTTCATAAGCGTGCTTGTTGTGGCTTGTTTAGAAGCTTTTAGGCTTTTATAAGCTTATTATGACATAATAAACTTATATAAGCAAAAAGTTTCAAAATAAGCCACAAAAAGTGAGCTTATAAATCATAAGCCGAAAACCAAATAAAGCCATAAGCCCGCTATATAAGCCGAAACAAACACCTCCTTAATGCAAAAAACCAATTTGGGGCATAATAAATTCCAATAACTTGAACTAATCCATACATTACATTAATACAAATAAGTAGTACTCAAACTGAGTCATATATTACCTTGATGGCCAAATTAGGAGACGGTTCCAACAATTTGAGAAGCTCAAGCATAGCAGCCCCATCGGAATATATCTTGAACAGCTTCCAGCCCTCAACTTCCAACAATTTTTCAACACTATCCTCATCCTCATCTTTTACGTTCTTCAACAACTCATCTCTAAAAACACAAACTTTCTCAATCAACTCTTCTTTAGCACGTACCTCGGCATAAACCCATTTATCAGCAAACTGTCCGTACAAGTCTCCAATAGCTTTAGATGATAAAGATTGAGATTCTTCGGTAGATACCCATCGGGTTGAAGAGGGTATCCTTGTTGGACTCGTTAGGGGTTTGGTTATAGAGAATCGACGGTGGCAATACAGCAGCTCGGACTTTACTGCTGCTATATCGGATATTCTAAACACCCGATTCATAGCGTGCACATAGTTGAAATGTTTTGAGAGTTTGAATCAGGAGACGTGGGGGGCACCAGGCTAGAGGTGGTGGCCAACGGGTCAAAACGGATTGAGCTGAAATAATATATATTTAAAACAATTAATGCCAACATAAAGCATAATACACATATACAAAACACATACTTATAAATTCTACCTTGAGCTAAAACCTTACAGGTTCATCATTGCTTACAAATTCACAGATGGAATCATCATAAGTTGCTCACGCAACCAAAAGACTCGCAATACGTAAATTGAGTTGCAACCACAAAGCGTTGTAATGGTGTCAACACATACACGTACAGTAATTTCAAAAAATGTGAAATATCTATTAAGTTTAGAGAATTCAAGTCTTTTATTTATGTCACAGTTGCAAATTACAATACCAAATGCCGCAGACACTTGATTTTCTATATCATTTCTAACTTGCAACCATATTCTTTTATACTTATTTTACTTACTTTAAGAAAGTATCTAGTCATGGAATAAAACATTTACCCAGCTGAAAAAAATTAGCTAACCATTTACAGGGTCTAGCCTATTTTATAAAACCAATGAAAGATTTTTTAGATAGAAAAAAAAAACTTGGATTAAAAGCCAGAAAACAATCTGCTGCTACTTAATTCTTGACCTAATAACAAATTAGACTGATTTGTATAGTGTAATAGAATATGAAACAATAATTAAAGAGCAAATTAAACAAGGGTTACCTGATTGGAAATAGGCAGACGCCAGAGATGTGATAATCGAATACTATGTGTGTGTGTTTTTCTTTTACTGTTCTCTATGGATTGGGCTATATTACTAAGGACTTTAATGTTGTATTTTTAACCCAAAACTTTAAGCCCGCAAAGTAAAACTATTATCAACTTATGATGTTCATTATTTGAACAAATTCCTCCCGCGCTGCCACGGGGTTTAAAACATATATTTATTTGATTTGATGTATTAATAGACTTTTTTTTTTGGATACGTAACTATTTCAATTAGTACCCTGTCGTGGCAGGATTGTGTATCGTTGTTGTTGTAACTATTTCATGTGACACTGAGTTTGAGGAATCTAGGTTAGGATGTGAGAAATTATACATATACAACTGAATGAATTGATTCAACTTTTAGTGTAGAGTTTTTCTTAGTCTCGTCGTATATTTAGAAATGTCACATTTAAACTGTAGAGGTTTGATCTTTAACAGGGGCGTTTTAATGCTTACGAAAGTCTAAAGCGATATAACAACCCGTAATTTTTCAGTATTTACATCAATGTAATATCTACTTACTATATTAAGTACAACCTTCTTCACGGGAATATTTTTCGTTTTTATTCCATTCCATTATGTAACCTAGTTTACATTTCTAAAGTAAACGAGCTCACGCAACTACCTACGCCTATTCCATCTATGTTTACATCGAGTAAACGTCCTAATTTGTCAAGTCAATAATCTATTATCCATTTTATCATGTACGTTATCTATTTAACGTAGTTTTCACAACGATATTATCAAATGAACTTTATCCGTCAACGTTTATGTTAAAACTCTAATTATATGTAATGTATACATTCAAAATAAATGTGCAAGCTTACAAGGCATATGTACAAGTATCATAGCATCACATTTGAATAACTTTTCCCTCCAAAAATAATGTACAAGTCCTTAAATCCACAATGTACAAATTACTAAAGCACGAATTCAAAACAAGCCATTTCCTTCCATTTTTCTTAAGGAATTTGTACAACTACTTTAACACAAGGTACAAGCTCACTATGCACGACATTTAAATGTTATTTTCCCTCCATTTCATTTCATGAACACGTTTTAAAAACTAGAAACCCTAACCCTAAATAGAATCAAACCCGCCACCCATTTTCTTCATTTTTACCCATTTTAATCCCAAGCTACTACTCAAGCACCTCCATGACCTCACCCTTATGTCACCAAGCAGCCTACAAGTAGCTTTCTCGCCTCCCTTGCTCCCCAAGATTGCATTGTCACCACCTTGTCACTCAATTTCTTGTCGCGGCTACAAAACTACCTACAACACCATCCACCTTGCAATGCTACTATCTTAGCCCCTCATACTCACCTTCCTAGCTGCCCATAGTCATAACTCTACAATCTTAACACCTTTCATGGCCATAACTTGGTCCCCAAGTTCATTCGAGCCTATAAATAGGCCGAACCCTCATTTCTTTCAACTCACACCTCTCAAACTCATAACACACTATCAAATGGAGTTCGAAGCAGATCAAGGAGGATCAAGAGAAGCCCAAAAACAGAAGTGAAGCCAAGGAATCAAGAAAAGAAGGTCTTGAAGTTGTTTTCTAGGCGTGTAAACCCGAAACTCCATTTTCGACCCACTTTGAGCTCAAGTAAGCTTAAATCTCGTTCCATAAACTAAATTTATGTTTTGAATCCTTAATAAGTTCCTTATGATCATGTGTAAACTCTTGTTAAAAGCCTTGAGCTCAAAACCCATGCGTGTTTGATTTTCTAAAACCATTTGCACCTTATAAACCCTAAAACGCCATTTTCGTGAAATCTATAAGCTAATCTCATAAGCTATTTTAATAAGCTATTTCTATAAGCTCATTTGACATTTATATAAGCTTTTTATCAAGTCTTAAAAGCCTAAACCCATTGGGTTGAATTTTATAAACCAAACGACCCATTTTGTGATTCTTAAGCTCATAAGCTCTTTTAAAAAGCTATAAGCTCGTAAAAGCTATTTATCCTAACTTATTTTAGCTTATTTTAATAAGCTATAACCTGCAAATCTCTTTTGGAATCCTAAAAATAAGCTTGCATGAAATTTGGACTTGTTTTGCAAATTATTTTCATGCAAGGGGTATATATTATAACTTTTGGAAAATATTAACTACAAGGGCCATTTCTGTAATTATATTAAAATTATAACTCCAAGGGATGTTTTTGCCAAGTTTTAAAGTCCAAGGATTAATTTATACACAAATTATATATTAAGGATTACTTTTGTAAATATATATAAATCAAGGGTATTTATTGGCAAATTTATATTCTTAAAATATAAAAAAAATTATTTTTATATAAATTATAAAAATATAAATAAATATTATAAAACTTGATTTTATTAAATCCCGATACATTTATCGTTATTAATCATCGATCGACGCTTTATAAATCAAATACGTTATATATTTAACTTAATTTATCATCGACTAACTTTTGAAGAAACTTAAAATCTTATCGTATCACGTTACTAGGGAATTTCATTTGAGGGGTTCCATTTGGGTATTTGTTTTGACGAGTTTGCTGGGTTTACGATTTAAAGTGCCCTGGCTCTTCAAAACGATACTACATGGCCTCTTGATTATGATAGCCCGAACAGCGATATAATATTTCCATAATTTAATCAAAGATATACGTTAAACTTTATGAAGTTTTGAAACATAAACCATCACACTAAGACTTGACATATCACCCCAGGTTGCGTGACGAAGCCGTTACTTTCACTTGATATACTTTTGCCATCAATCAGATTTCCCTGTACTGTTAAGGTGAGTTCATAGCCTCGCATTTCAATCTTTTGAATGTTTTATAAACCCGCGAGGGGGATACATGCTCAATTGTTTTTAATATACACAAGTACTTAAAACCGATATTGTGAAGTTCATAGCCTCGCCTTTACTTATTTACATGTTTTATAAACCCGCGAGGGGGATACATGCTTGTTTTATACAAATTAAACACAAGTGATTTTGATATATGATATGGTTCCATCACTGTGAATAGTCCCATCTTTATATGTTTTCTAAATCCCGTGGGGGATTCATGCTATAAACTATGAATACAAGTGTTTTTCCAACTATATGCTATCCTGATATATTATTGCCTAAGTTACCTCCATTTTCCCATAAGACATCCCAGTATCTCTTTGGGTAATAGCTCCCAGTATCTCTTTGGGTAATAGCTCCCAGTATCTCTTTGGGTAATAGCTCCCAGTATCTCTTTGGGTAGTAGCTCCCAGTATGTCTTCGGATAGAGGCTCCCGGTTCTATTGAGTTTAAATATGTGATTCATGAGCTTAGGGCAATAATACTGTTTTCCATGATAATACTGTTTTCCATAATAATTGTACTCTTTGCAATTATTACACTTATGGGTATATAACAACGTAACCCACTATCTATTATGACTTGTATTCAAACTATTTATCATAAACCTATGAATTTCACTCAACCATTGTGTTGATCCTTTTTAGCATGTTTATCTCAGGTAATTGAGCAAACTATGGCATAGAGTGGCACGGAGTGGTACGGAGTGGCACGGACTTGGAGAGGGCTAAACTGTTATCATTCAAACTGTATATTTCTAGATTTTGGGGTCTGCTTTTATAAAACTCTGATTATATTGAATGATAACTAAATTTCCTAAAACGTCTGTTTATGAGTCGTTTTCTATGATTATGTCTGTTGATCCATGAAGTAATACCCCAGATTAGCTTCCGATGTTATATTTACCAAAATGGGGGTGTTACAGAGTGGTATTAGAGCTCATGGTTATAAAGAACAAGGGTAAAACCTAAACTATAACTACTTTTTCCATTCAAGAAAGTCCTCCGTGTTACTGCATTTCCTAGAATAGTGTATGTAAGAGATTTGCGTAGCAGATAATACATAACTATTATACTATTATATAAATAACTTATGTTATTTCCACTGGGTTGTTATACAGTCATGTCTTCGTACACCCACCCTTCTATCCATTCTGATTACGATGTGAAGGATGCTTTTTCCTCTACAAATGCTCCTAACTATACCCCGACTTCACCGGACTATTCCTGAGATTTCTTTCCTCCCGAGGATATTTCACCACCTAAAGACACTGAGACTCTTGTTGAATCACCCATTCCAGTATCTCCATCTTCATCAGTAGGATCTTCATCACCGGTTATATCAACTACACCATAACCAGACTATCCCTTTGATGAGTCTATCTTCGCAGAGTTAGATAACTCATTATGGATCATACCGCGACCACTAGGAAGTGAACCAGTCCCTGAGGAACTTGATGAGTCAGATACTTGTTATAATGTTCATCTCTGAAAATAATCATTGAGGATATCCAGGTTCAAGAATCTTCTAAACAAGATCCAAGAACTCAAAAACAACAAGGGAGAACCACCAAATTAGATCTGTGTCGTTTACAGCTGTAACACCCCGCAAAATCGGACTGGCAGCGAAAAGGTATCATTGGGGTGCCACGTCATGGAACAAAGTACAAGTCATGGAAAACGACCTCAAAAGAGACGTTTTAAAATATATTTCAAATATTTCACATTCAACACATTAATAACATCAGAGTTTGCAAACAGGTCCCAACAATTTTAAAATATGACACGACGTTTTCAAACATGCTATATAGATTAGATAAAAATTTCATCAATGTAAATAAGAAAAAGAATTTACAAAGCACAATATTTTTAAAGAAGTTTTTAATCAAATGTATAAAATGTAGAGTATCCGATTACATATCCGTGCGGCTTTCCTCTGAGCAATGTACCTGAAATCTGAGATTAAACATGCAAAACGTCAACAATAATGTTGGTGAATTCATAGGTTTAAGTAAAAACAGTATTGAAATAATTCAAGTAATATTCCAGTAAGAAAAGTAGCGTTACAACATTTCAAGGTATTATTTCTGAAATCCAAGTAGTGATTCAATAAATCAAGAAATGTTTAGTAGTGGACCACAGGATTCAAGTAATAGTAGACTATGAAACACATTCAATAGTCCAAAACATATATTATTGCACTAAGCTCATGACCCCGAAACCTTAACAAGTTTGTGCCCCAAATGTAGGTCCTTATAAACAGGATCTCAATGAGCCTTAAACGACTTATAGTTCTTTGAATAAATCCAAAGATACTATGAGAGAGACAATAACTGTGAATACAAATATTGACGCGGAATATCAATATCTATACCAA
>BQNB010119282.1:0-16297 GCA_026074375.1 Tanacetum coccineum
AAAACATTTAAATGGGGATAGATAAGTAAGTTTGGCGCACTCATGGATTCTACGATATAAGATTTCATATATGTCGGAATATATATTTTACATACTTACGCATTTTATGCATTTTTCTTATAAATATACTCTTATACGCGCACCATTATTATAGGTCGCGGGTGAGACGTTGTCGCCGTTCTTTCTATGTTAAATTTCTCGTTCGATACTTCATTGCTTCTCGGTGAGTTCATAGCCTCACCTTTTCTCTTTCAATGGTTTTCATAAACTGTTTTCGGGGTGATAATACATGCTCGTTTACTAAGCAAATTTATTGATTTCTACTACTTAAGCGTTACATGACTAATTTTACTAAAGCTTTTACTTGCTTACTACATGATTTGAGATTACTGAATTCTTATATATGAAAATTAAGAGTTTTGAACACATTACTTGTTTTACATTGGACACAAGTGTTTTTCAATTGTATGCTATTCCAGATCATGATATTTCCTAAGTACCCTTTGTCATTAAGTCCATTTTTTATCGTGAACCGTTAGTTACTAGTATAGTAAACGCGAGTGTTGTGGATAGATCTATCGGGATTGACCATCCCCGTCTGGGCTGTGGTTTCTAGATAACCATTGACGCATTTTACATTTGAAGAAAATTCATAGCATGTTTGGCAGCATTTGTATCTGTTTTGGGGCACAAACATGGATTTCTGGTTTGGATCGTAATGCATGTTAAGGTTCGGTGTCATGAGCTTAGCGCAATAATATATATTTCATTTAGACTTGGTGAATTTGTTTCTCTTGTCTACACTACTTAAGTCTTGTGGTCCATTACTGAACATTTCTTGATTTATTGAATCACTACTTGGATTTCGGAGCTAATACTTTTAAATGTTGTAACGCTTCTTTTCTTACTGAAATATTTCTTGAATTATTTCAATACTGCTTTTACTTAAACCTATGAATTCACCAACATTATTGTTGACGTTTTTGCATGTATTTTCTCAGGTTATTATTTTGCTAGCTGAGCATTGGGAGCATTCGAGTCGCGCGGATATAAATATTTTTGAAGGCTTTATAATTTCAGTATCATTCAATAAACGTTTTGACAATGTTTTCTAAAACATTATAAATGGGACCTGTTGTAACTCTGATATTTTATTAAATCGAATGTGACGCTTTATTTAAAACGTCTCTTTTGAGGTCGTTTTTCTGTAACTTGTACTTTATACTATGAAGTAGCACCCCAAGTGGTAGTCCGCTGCGTTGTTGTGATTTTGGGGGGTGTTACATGATTATCGTAGGATGTTTGACTTTTAAAAGTCAACATCTGTTTGTTGTTGTTGTAAGATGTTCAGCATTTGTTGGTTTGTTGTTATAATGAAAATCAGTAGTGCAGCAGTCATGTTTGCCTTGCTCCCTGTAAGTTTCTTCAAAGGGTTTATGCTTATTTTAGGTGCTTAAGGCTCGATTAAGATGAGTTGTTAAGGTCCTGAATGTTTTAAAATGGATTGGATTGTAGATAAAATGGATTGCTTGTAGATTAAAAGGCCTTAGGATACATTGGATTACATTTGGAATGGACAAAGTTGCAAGAAAATTGAAGTTAAGTTTAGTATTCCTGGTAGAGGTTTGACTGTTCTTGATAGTGGTTTGCATGATAGTCTTGATAGCGGTTTGTAGTGTTTGCCTGATAGCGGTTTGCAGTATTTGCCTAATAGCGGTTTGATTGTATTGATTATTTTATTACGAGCAGGCAAACTGCTACGAGGTAGCGGTTTGATGAAGATTATTTTTATAATTAAAATAATCCAAACCGTTATTTCGAATTTTTATTAAATGGTAGCGGTTTGATATATTTATTATAATATTGATAGCGGTTTGGTCATGGCGGTTTGATTAAAATGAATATAATATTTTTAGCTGTTAAATATTCGTAGCGGTTTGGTCATGGCGGTTTGATTAAAATGAATATGATATTCGTAGTTGTTTGGTCATAGCGATTTGATTAAATTGAATTAAATATTCATAGCGGTTTAACTGAACTTTCTCGTGGCGGTTTGTTTAAATCACCTCATAGCGGTTTGCTCATTCCACCTCGCAGCGGTTTGTGTCAAGAGGGTAGCGGTTTGGGCCAGACTTTCAAAGTTTTGGCCCATCAGTCCCAATACCCTCTCACCGCCCAATCCAAAGGCACAATTACCGAGTTAACTCCCATCCGGGACTTGTTAACTTGTAAGTGTTCATTTGATATCTTTGACCAAAGTTGACTTAATCTCACTGTAATCAATCGAAGCATGTCAATCATCATGACTAATGTTCTTATCTAACATCAACTATATGTTATGTCTGTCTATCTTTGTTGATATCTTTATGCAGACAACATGGCTAATTAGAATGTTTCCGCTCATGCTCCCACAAGATATGATGATCAGATACTTCCATTTGCTGCATGGGTGCCTATTGGAAAGAGCAACTTTGTCTTGGATCTTCAAAAGAAGCAAAAGAATCTAATCTTTTAGAACTCTGTGGATATTCTACAAAACACAAACTTCTTCAGAGCATTCACTACCTCAGCTCTTGTTCTAACTATCTACATTCAACAATTTTGAAATACACTAACATATGAGGTAAAGACTAGAGCTTACAGTTTTCAGTTGGATGAAACCCGGTTCGTATTTGACGCTAATCTTCTGAGGGAAGCTTTAGAGATAACACCCATTGATCAAGCTCATCAGTTTGTGTCACCTCCATCTGGTGATGCAATCATGGATTTTGTGAATGAGTTAGGCTATACAAAGGAAATTCACTTTGTGTCAAGAATGGCGGTGAATAACCTTTATCAGCCCTGGAGAGCAATATTGTCAATGATCAACCAATGTCTCACAGGCAAGACTTCTGGGTTTGATAGGCCCAGATACCCAGTTTTTCAGATGCTTTGGGGTATAATTACAAGTACAAATGTTGACTATGTTGAACTCATGTGGGAAGAATTTGTACAAGCTATTCAGACTTTTCTTACTAATAAGGCCAATCTGGGCAGTCCTACTAAGAAGGGCAGGAAAGACAAGCCTCACGTTATTCCTTATTGTCGGTTCACAAAGCTAATTATCTGTCATTTGGAAAGAAAACACAATATGCATCAAAGATATGAGTCTCCGTTACACCTTGCTAAAGAAGATCCCCATCTTGGAAATCTCAAGTTCGTCCTTAAAGGTGAAAAAGATGAAGTCTTTGCAATGCAAATTCCTAATGTGCTGATCACGGACTCTATTAGGAATGCACCTTACTACGAGGTTTACTTGGGAATGGTTGCAAAACATGATCGTAACATTGCAGCTGAAAAGGAAGGAAAGAAAAAGTCAATATCTAAAGTCGATCCGTCAAAGAAACCTACAACTATGAAGTAACTCAAACCTAAGCATGTTAAAGAGAAGTTAAGCAAACCAGCGCCTGCACCCGAACCTATGGTAACACAAGAAAAACCCGCAAAGCCTTCTCTTGAGAAACATCCAAAAGGGGTAAAGTCTAGAAAATTCGCAAAGGAAAGAGCTCTCTCCAACTCATTGATGAAGATAAACCATCTCAACCTGAACCTGAACCCGAACATCAAGGTGAAGGTGAAGAATATGATGTCGAACGAGCTATTCAGATGAGTCTGGAATCGTTTCAAGCACAAGGTCAAGCACATGTTGGCGGTGTGGCTATTCGAGAACCTGTAGCTGAGGCCACCCGACCACTCCCTGTGGTTGAAGGCAAGGGAAAAGCAATTGCAACTGAAGAACAAGCTGCACAATCACTGTTAGCTCTGCACACGCCAAAAAAGAAAAGTACCACAGACCAATTTATATTCTAGAGGCGGACTCCGGCTACTGAAAAGACATTAACTGGGCCCTCTGCACAACCACAGGATGACGCATCCGCAAATATAGTTCATGATTCTCCGTCTCCTACGGATGCTGAAACAGGTGCTAATACAGAGAAGACAAACAGTAGAGGTGATACTGAGATACTTACAGATTGGTGAAGAACAAGGAGAAGATGTGGATAACCAAGTAAAACTAGAGGAAAAGACTGCTGAACTTGATCAAGGCCAGACTGGATCAGACCCTGGTAAAACTCCCGAGTCTCGACCTCCACCAGAGCAGGTATTCATGGACGAAGACCAGGCTGGACCAGACCCTGGAGAAAGCCGTGTGGCTCTTGCTGGACCAAACCCTGAGCCCACGCACGATGAATTCATGGCTAATGTGTACCCCAACGTTCATGAAAGCTTGAAATTTCCAGCTGATGAACATGTCATCTTAGAGGATCCACTAAGTTCATCCGGAACTCTCTCTTCAATGAAGAATCTGGATGATGCATATACTATTAGGGATCAGTTCTTAAATGAAAAATCCACTGAAGATGAACCAAGAAAACTCAATGTGGAAGCAGAAGTGGTCTCCATTGCCACTGTTCTAATTTATCAAGCATCTTCCTCAGTTCCTCCACTGTCCACACCTGTTATTGATCTCACACCTCCTAAACCTGTACCCTCTACCACTCAAGCACCAATCGGTACAGCTACAACAGCGACTACAGCAACAACCCTTCCACTTCCACCTCCTCCACAACAACAAAGCACAACAGATTCAGAGTTAGTTGTGCGTGTCACAGCACTTGAACAGAAATTCTCGGTTTTTGAGCAAAAGAGCAAGACTCTTGATAACACGACTCAGAATCTTGGATCCAGGGTTTTCACCTTGGAGCTTCGGGATCTTCCTCACAAGATCAATCAAATAGTCAATGAAGTTGTAAAGGAGGATGCACACGTAGCTCTTCAAGCTCCACTCAGAGATCGCTTCAGAGAACTGCCCGAAGCTGATATGAAAGAAATTCTTCACCAACGGATGTTTGAGAGTGGTACCTACAAATCACTTCCTGAACATGTGGCTCTTTATGAAGCTCTTGAGGCGTCCATGGAACGTGCAAACAGGGACGAGTTCTTTGTTGAAAAGGACAAGTCACGCAAGAGACGCCGTGACGATCAAGACCCTCCTCCTCCTCCACCAGATTCAGATCCAAGTAAGAAGAGAAGACATGCTTCTGATGCTTCAGGTTCAACACAGCCTCCAGCTCCTCAATCCTTAGCCTAGAAAACTTTTGACAATAGAGAGGCTCCTTTCAGCTCCTCCAGGAAAAAGTCAGCTCCTCATTCTAAACAACCAGTTGAAGATGTGCCTATACCAGATGATGTGAACGTCTTAGATTCCGAGGACACCGATAATGCACATCTTCCCAAGATAAAAACCAGACCAGACTGGTTGAAGCCTGTTCTAGAGGAAGACAGACCAGCAACTCCAGAACCAGACTGGGTCATTCCTCCAAATGAGTTACCTGAAACTGAGAACAATTGGGCCAATGCACTTGCCAGCTCGTATCAAGATCCAGATGAATACAAGCTACTACGACAGACTGGCGATATGAGTTCATTCATCAATTGGTTCTGCAAACAGATTGGAAAGAAGAAATTGAGCAAAGCAGACTTAGAAGGCCCAGCTTTCAAGGTAGTCCGACCATTTCACGACAACAGCATATCTCTTCAGTTTCAGATGGAAGAGTGTCACTTGTTGCTTACCGATCAAGTTGATTTGGTTAATCCTAAAGGTCATCGAGTTGTGCCTGACGTGAGCAAACCATTACCTCTCGGAGGTCCACCAGGTCAGGTAACAATTCAAACACAATACTTCTTTAATAAGGATCTGGAGTATCTAGTGTCAGGTGACAAAGGAAGAAGGTCGGCGTTATCCATATCCAAGCTGAAAGCGGCTCAATATCTAGACTTTGGGCTTAAAGAACTAGTACCGTCACTATGGATTGAGAGTGAACGGGATTATGATATTAGTGCTGCTTATGGTATCTCCCACTGGTGGTTTAAGCGCAAAAAATTCTACATCACAAGACACTGTGCCCCCTCTGATCGCAGCAAAGTCAGATCCCACATGCGGATTCTCAGTGTAGTCAGTCTCAAGACTTTTGAAAGATACGGGTATACCTTCTTAAAAGAGATTGTTCTTCGCAGAGCTGACTACAAGGAGTACAAGATCTCGGAAGCTGACTTCAAAAATCTGCATCCTAATGATTTTAAAGACCTATACCTACTTCATCTTCAAGGTCAGCTTAATCATTTATCTGGTGCCGACAAAGTTCATCTCTTCAACGTAGTCAACCTATGGATAAGGAACATCGTCATCAGAAAACGTGTAGAAGATCTGCATCTCGGGATTGAAAGTTATCAAATGAAACTCAATCTCACTCAACCGGATTGGGATGCATCTGACTTTCTGTTCAAAGAAGATTACACCATAGTCAGCAAGCCGAGGGCGGTAATCTACAGAGATAGAAATGATCAAAAGAAGATGATGTGAGTGACTGAGGTGCACAAGTTAAGTGATGGCACGTTAAATAGGATTCTAGATAAGCTAGATCACATGGTTAAAGACTTCAAGCTATTCAATTTCAATCCGGGCATTGAAACAAAAATTTGGTCTAAGGACGATAGAAGGAGGAGTAAGGAGTTTATGGAGGTAATCTAGAGAAGACTCAAGATTAGGAGAATATTTAGGAGTCTCGAAAGCTTTGTTGGTGGAAGACTAAGAGATGTTGACTACAGACGTATTCAGCGAACTGAATGATTTCATCATTCTGATACTCAGGTCAATATCATCTTATTTTTGTATAATATATCTTGTACATTATTATAAATATGTAGTGTATCTTTAGGTGTTCAGTGACAAGTATAAATTTTTGAAGAGTTTTTTCGTTAAACTCAAAATCTTTCAAAATTGTTATACTCGTCACTCACACGTACCCTCATATATTCAAGGGGAGCATTAATATATTCCCCATTCGGCTTGTGAATAATCGGCACATTTTTCTCCTAGTTTTATAACATATTTAAATCAATTGATATCCAAAATATCAAAGGGTTTGAAATTTTTGATAAGGGGAGAAAATATGATTTAAATATGAAAACTGATAAAAAAATGTGACTTTGTGGACTCATATGTATACTCCATCCTCCTTGTGCTAACCACTTTTGTTTAATCGATGCACATATTAAGGGGGAGTGTTTCTGAAAATTCAAAAACAATCGAGGTACTAAAAGCTTTGATATTTATATCACAAGTACCTGATTGAGTTTTTCAATTGGTTTTATGGCAAGGTGAATTGTACCAAAAGACTGACCATGTATTTAATTTTATTGGAGTTATAAGGTTGGTAAGGTTAGGTATTAGTTCCCATGGTCTAGCCAGAACCGGAGGGATCTACCCAAGGACAATCCACTAGTTAGTGTAGAAGTCCTTAGGTATGACATAAAAAAGGAGTAAATGTGAGAAGAATGGAATAGTATCGACTGAGATGGAGCTAGAACTGGAACAAACCCAACAAGGTTTTATTCATGAAGTCTCGGTAAGCACTGAAGGGGTTGAAGAATGAAAAAAAATGTAAGGATAAAGAGTGTAAAGAAAGAAGCCCTCCATACACTTAGGCAGAAACCGGGTCAATACATCTGCTATCAGAATCACAATGATGATTGCTTACATTGAAGACTGACATCATGGACCCAGTGATGCAATACACAACCCTCCCTAGCCACTCAGAATCTCTCAAAATATTTCTGTTTCATTTCTCACAAAGACTAAACACATTATCTATTAACTTTCTCACTCCGAGTTAATTGATATTAAAAAGGTGGCAATCCGCTCCAGCCTCCGATCACTAAAACCAAAACGCACAATTGAGTTTAAAGCCAAGAGATCATCAATTAATCTCATTAGGACACTATTCCATATTACTGGTTCTTCACATAATGTGAAAACAAGGGTTATCATAAGAGTCCTACGCATTATTATCCTTGTGGTATTGCCAGAACATCCGAGTGATACCTAAGTATCACAGTGAAGATGGAAATCCTGCTAGAGCCAACATCAAACAAGCTCTTGGTAGGTGACTTGTGAGATCCTAAATGGATCAAACTTATGTCAACTGGAAAGAAATGATGCTGCGATTCTATAAGAATCAAACATGTTCCAATATATGAATTGACGGTTAATGAACTTTGATAAAAACTCAAAACTCTCGATGTGTTACAAAAACACTTTCACTGAGTAACACGTCGACTGATTTTCAGACCAATTTTTCTATTTATTGCTAACTGTTTTATTACAGGTTCATATAAAGATGGAGATGGTGTCATCCTGTTTCGGCAGAGACAAGTTCATTATCGCATGCTCATACTTGACCAACACATTCAAAGACTACATGAAAGCTCAAGTATATGGTTTAAAGCTTTCGCAACTCTGATATCAAAGTCCTCTTGAAGTGGCCAAGTATTAAACTTAAAGAACTTCAAGAACAAAGTATTCAAGTTTTTCAAGATCAAGAAAGGTATGAATATCTTAATGAACATTTATACTTCTTTGAACATATGCCTTTGTTGAAGGATGATGATCAGGATGGGATTTGGCTGTTGATCTCAAGAAAGCTCAAGATCACATATCTAGTACAAAACACAAGCCACAAGACAAAGTCCACTACATCAATGTACAAGATATCACATGAAGAATCAAAGACTACGAGCTGAACACAAGATCAATCCGAAGATTGCTGAGCTTAAGTTAGTATTTTCTGGGGTGACCTCCCTTATGGGGAGATTGTTAGATATTAGAAAAAGATTTGGTCACCCCATGTATTTTACCGTTTACTATAGCTCATAGTTAATAGTTAATCGTATGACATTCCGTATTGGGCCGGGTAATTAAAACCAACGTGTTACAGACCAATGCAAGGGCCTATGGCGGGTTTTGTAAGACACTATTTAAGCCTCTTTATATGCCCATGGAAAGGTGGTGGTTAGTCATTTCATTATTACAAAGTCAATTTTCTCTTACTAGAAAGCTTTCTCTCTCACTTTCTCTCTCTAGATTTGGCAAACCCATCTATCTTTCATTGTGTTATGATTTCCAATATCCTACAATTCCATCAGAGATTGTACAGTGGTATGATGATTTATGTTCAGATGATCAGAGGACTATTTATAAAGGTAGACGAGGGTCAAGCTTTAGAAATGAAACAATCATAAAACTTGAAAAACCCAAATCAAGGTCAAAACTTGCACCCACAACTAGAACATGGTCAACCTGTACAACTCTTGTAGTTCCAACAAAAAGGCCACCTCCAGTGACGAATTGCGTTTTGGGCCTTGCAGCTGTTACAACTTGGCAACGAATTTTGAATAAGGAATCTAGAATTATAAGTTCGAAAGAAGATGTTGGAGGAAGTTCAAATGTAAGGAGTAAAGGTAAAAGGAAGATGTTGTAGGTACTTCAGTTTGGGTTTGTGAAGCTTGTGCATGTGTTTGTGAAGGTGATGTGTTCATCTTTTAGCTTAGTGAAAAAACATACAACTTTGACATTGTTGTTTTGGTCTTGGTACATTTAACTTTGCTTCTTTTGAATATTCTTAACTTTATTGTGGTTACTATATCTTAATTGTTTGTGCATTTTGAGTATGGTGCTTCTACTAGAATGATTTTTTAAGTAAAAATGCAGCATAATTTGCGTTCAAATCCTAATCCATTTTGACTTGTGTACACCCATGTTGACTAGTAAAAGTCAAAGTTATAAATATATTACTTGAACAAACAAAAGCATAGAATGCTATCTCAACTGAATCAGCCTTTGACAGACCCGAAAGACAACTATACATATTCAATCTAAATAATCAATTTCGCCAAACAAAATTACAAAGACAGATAATCGCACACTTTCAAAAGACGGTATAAACTCGTAAACGTTATGTTCAGTCTGAAATTGCTGAAGGAGCTCATCATTATCACAATCATCATCATCATTATCATCATGGATATCACCAAGTTGATTAGATCCACCATCATATATCTCATGGAGATTCTTTGATATTAGGTGGTATTGTACAACCTTTCTAGCAATTTGATCACACCAAATGAATATTGTTTCCCTTTTCTCCCTCGAACAATGCTCAAACATTGGATCGGAATCGACCAACTTCGGGAAGGGGGAGTGTCTCAGTCATAAAGTGATCATTTTGAACACGGTACAGTACTGTCAACTCAGTTACTCCCCTTTTCATCATCTTGTAGATAGTAAACTCGCTAGAGCCAAAATTCATATAAACAAACAAGAAACATAGACCCGGCGCCTCTCAATCATGTTTCCTTCTAGATATTAAACATAGTGAGGGACATTTGGTATGAGTTTCTGCTATTGAATCTATATAGCATAAGGACTTAAGGAAAGTATTCCCAGTTTTGAGGGATTGGTAGGGTTGTTACATTTGGATGGTTAGGGGGGTCTTAATATTGAAGCTGTTACTGCATAAAGATGCATATTTCGGTTTTCTGCCAATGGGAACCATCCATTCCAATATATTGCTCAAAATTTTTCATTAACTGAAGTAGTTAAAAGCGGGTTCCCGAACAGAGGCTCCTTTGCTGTGTCTCTGAAGAATAAATTCTGTATATCATGCCACGTAAATGTAGCGTTCCCTGTATCCTCCCAATTTTGTTAGTGCGGTGTTTTTGTCGGATCATGGTGATTTCAATCCTGCCACTACTATATAAGATGAAATTATCAAGGAGCTATCTGGATACGGAAGTTTGTTATAAGGAGTCAGTGGTATGGATTTTTTTCTCGTTAATCTATATTAGGCAATCCCCGAATCACCACCAGAAGCTAACCATTGCAAGACTACAAGGATCTTAAAAGGATCAGATTCCTCAGTGGAGCCAAGAGTGAAGGACCTATCCATAGCGGATTTTTTTGACTGAAGTCTGGGATCTGACGACACAAGCTATTGCACGTGAGCATCTTCTATTTAATTAAGAAGCACATGACATGAAGTCATGGTGACATCACCATTTAAATCTTCATATCAGATTTCAAATATAAACTATTGGGCTTTATTTGGGCTTATGCAATAGTGGGCTGACCTGGCCCATTAAGCGGGTTACGGGCTGGCCCAATAAAATTCGAAGGCACCGCTGGACTTGTTTTCTCGCGCTCTTTTCAATCATGTGCTTGATTTTGTCCGGTTTTGTCTTTATTTTTGTCCTTTTCTTGATATCCGCACCTGCACATACACAAACACAAAAACAAGCATATATTTGTCACTTTAATTATGTTTTTGGTCTTTTGGGGTCGTTTTACAAGGTAAAAAGTATGTATAAAATAGCGAATGCCAGCAGGGACAAAATTTGCTACGTAAATTATTTTCCTGGTAAGAGGGAAAAATGCTAAAAAAAGGAGGGATTTTTTTTTTTCATAATACAACTTTCATCCCTAAAAGTTAACAACGGTCAACAGATACAAAGTCAATCATTTACTCAAGTTTTCAACAAATTTGATAATGTTAGCAACACGTTTCGTCCCTAAAAAGGGTCATGGACAGGTTAGTGTGCATCGTCGTCAAACAAGGGTCAAGGACATGGACAAATCAAAACACAAACAAGATAGTTAAACAGTAACATATAATAATGGCTTAATGTATGTACAACAAAGACAACTCAAATACCATGATCCTTGTCTAAATAAAACCACAAAAATCGCTACCCAAGTCCCAACTTCATCGTCCCCATGAACGTAATACAACAAAAGATACAACCTAACTGGGATCATCCGTATCTGCATACAAAACAAACCAAAAGATTACCCAACTATCCACAATCTAATCAATATAACCTCATAACTGTAAGAAAGTCAATCTTTTTATGCACTTGCATGTGCACTTCTGAAATCGACTTTCTTATTTCCAACATCTTAAGCACTTCGGTTTGGGACAACTGCGTAAAAAACTCGGCACATTGCAATGCTAACGGACCATCAAACACATTAAGCTTAGCTATCAACAGTCTGTGTTCGTTGACCCTACTATACAAGACCTCCCAGAGATGACTTAATCCAGCTGCAAAATGGAGATCATCATTTATCTTCCTTTCAATATAGACTGACATTGCGTCAGTCAAATTGTTAGAGTTTTGCGCCGCTGCAAGTTCTTGTAGACGTGGGAAGGCCATTTGTTTGGTGGTGTTGTTGGGTATGTTAGGTTGTTTAATGTTTGAAAATATAAATAGTAAAAACCAACTCATGTTAGTGGTTCCACAGTGAATCTAATAATTAGATATCACATATATGATGGCTTAATGACTGGCATTCACAAGCTTCTATGTCACGTTCATTAAATTACACTATTATTACACGCTTAGTCCCTAAAGAAATCTTCATTTGGAAGACACGTGGAAGGCGGGAATTTGATTAGACAAAAAAACCTTTAGGGACCAACGGTGTAACATACAGTTTTCATGATCCACGTGTGGATCCCACTTTTACACCAATGGTCTACGTGTGAATTGCCCTTAACGTCGGGGTACTTTTAGTCCAACCGCTGACATACAAAACATCAGGGACCAAATTTGCTATAATTAAAAAAATTCTTATATTAATCAACCAAAAGGAACCAAATCAATAATCAAACATCACACTATTATGGAACCAAAACAAAGTTTTACATAAAAACCGACTTGTAAAAACAACACAAAGTAGGCATAAAGATAATAACCAACTGACTTTATTGACCAGACCCTAAATCACATCTAAACCAACAATCTTCAATGAAATCACAACTTAACCAACACATGCACTTCACGATAAGTCTCAACGATCATCTTCCTCAACTCTAACAATTTGATAAAATCATTCTCTTGAACTTGGTGCAGAAACTGACAACAATTGTAGGACATCACTGATGGAGGCAATCCATCAAGTTCACTTATAAACAGCTTCCTATCATTAGTGTGGTCTATAAACTACACCCATAAGTTGTGTAGATCGGCAGCAAAGTCAAAATCAATCAATGTTTCCCTTTCAAAGTATAGCATCATTCTATTAAATAAAGACCTAGAATTAGCAGCCACGGTGAGTCCTTCTAGACATGGAAAAGAAGCCATTTTTTAAAGTGAATATTGAGTGTGTGATTAGCTTTAGTGGGTTTTTGGGTATGCAAATGACTAGGGGGTTTGACCCCTTAAATAGCAAAAAACGGAAAAAGCAAAACACGGAGAGACCAACGCTGTAACAAGATTACACGATAAATACATTACACGTGTACATTGAGTAGAATCGGATAAAGCAAAACACGCAATCGGCCCTACCTACTGGGATGAGTTGTGTAATTTACCCAAATATCAATGTAATAAAATCCATCAATACCAACACAATCTTAAGGGATATCACGCAAAGTAATTACAGTTGACGGTCCAATCGAAGGCAAAGCCAAATGTTTACTCTAATAATAACATGCAGTGCGTTTTCACTATTTTTGACACAGCTCGATGCGTGGCATTTAATGCGGGAAAATATATAGTTTGATTGCAAAACTCGTCCCTCACAACTTGGGTTTAGCTTCTCATCTACTCATCTTGGTTGTGTTATTTAACGGTAAATGTAGTCAAACATACTACAGTAACCATAAATTAACTCATCCACAACCAACAATATTAACTCTTTTGCACAAATTGATTTCATCAAAAGGTCACTAGATATTGGAGATGATGCCACATAAGAAAATCACACATGCTCGTAGAACCTATGCAGCACAACATAAAGTCCTTACTAATGATGACCTTTTAACTCAAATCTTAATCCGATTGCCTATTCTTTGTATTCATCTTTTTACAACCGTGTCAAAACAATGGCTAAGAATTCTTACATCCCCTGATTTCACCCGTAACCGCAGCCAGATCCAAAACATAGATCATCCTGTTGGTCTTTTTGTCAATCACATTACATCTTCATTCCATTGTGTTTTTGTCGAATTAAGTCAAGAAAATACACTAGCGACAAGTCATTTACTCTTGGCTACACCGAGGCAGTTAGTAATGTTAACATCTTGCAATCTTCCAATGGTTTGCTTCTGTGTACCGGTTGGGGGGGACTCATTTTTATTACGTGTATAATCCATGATGATTCAAATTTTTATAGATGTGATGGATTGAGATTGGCATTTGACCCTACAAAATCATCTAAGTACAAAGTGGTGCATGCTGGAAGCAACTCTTATGAGATTGTTAAACAAATTTACTCTTCAGAGATAGGCAATTGGAGCTTGTGCAGGGAGCGGTTTATGTACTTCTTTTTTGTACATTTTGATAGTGCAATCTATTGAAATGATGCCTTACATTAGCTAAAAACTGAGAATAGGTAGCTTACGCATTACAAGTTAAATATTGAAGACCATGAGCATCCAATTATAACAACCATACAAATCCCTCAAGACCATGAGCATCCAATTCTAACAACCATACTTCCAATGATGATAAGCATACAAATACCTTACATGTTGCATCTGGAAGGGAAATTGTTCAAGTCGCGTGGGTGTTTGGTTCTTGTTCGTAGAGATTATATTGGATCTAGCGAGTTTACTATCTACATGTTAGCCGTGTTTTTATTAAAGTGATGGTCATTAAATATTCCCGAGCCTTGTATAAGAAAAACTTAGTTTACGGGAATTTATCTAAGCTAATTGGGCCTAGGTGTCGGGCTTAAAGCCCATTTGTGTCATGACCGGCCCAACATAAAGCCCAAACAATAATCTTATGGTTTTATCTCATGTACTATTTAAAGCCCTCTCCAAGTGTTGGGAGGGTGTTGCTTCTCATTTTCTTTTCCTAGTGCAAGTAACCATCTCATTTTTTCTCTCTTTAATTTCTCTCTCTAGTTCTTTCTCTCTCTAAAATCTTTTTCTTATTTTTGTGTTCATGGTGATGAAATGATATCATCCAACATGTGGTATCAAGAGCCAAGGTTGGGTTTAGTGGCTTTATTGTTGTGAGCTTTTTCAAGCTTATTGATTCGGCTTGTCTCTTTTAGCTTATTTTGTTGTCTTTGTTAACTCGTTATAAGTTAAACGTTTTCTTGTCATTTTTTGTTGTCATTCTTTTCTTTTCTTTTTGTTTGTTAAACGTTTTCGTGTGGAAAATAAAAACAAGCATACTGATTGAAAACTTTCATTTTGAGCTTATTTGGTTTCTTTGAAACTTTCATTAAAAACAGTTTTTTTTTTAAAAAGAAAAAAATTTCCTTTAATTCCTTTGTCTCTTTCTCTTAATACCAGCTCATGTGCTCATTTTTTTTGAAACAATCAATAACAACCGTGTGTTGTGTTGTGATAAAGGAAACAATCTGTTGTGTTTTACCTAGTCTCAAAATGAAAACTTTCTTTAAAGTTTTTTGTAGCTTGTTTGTTCTCTTGTTTCGTGACTTCTTGTGTAGAGTAACACCTTATTAGAAGCTTATTCTCTTCAAAATCTTGGAGCTTTTTCATGTTAAAACATTTTTAGCTTATTGGGTTGTTTTTCACTTGGCTTATTGTGTTCGAAAATAGCTTACGTGTTAGCTTATAAGAGCTTATTGTAGTTTGCTTATGTGCAAAGCTTATTAAAGCTTTTTTGGTTGGCTTATTTTCTAAGTGGTCCACACGGTTTGAGCAAGGAAACAAAAACAAGGACGTGTTTGTCTTATTCAAAGGACGATTTCTGTTGGTTTCCATAGAAGACAAACACAAGGATGGTTGTACGTTTTTTGGTTTCTTGTGAAGGACACGAATTCGTAGTTTATCTTGTCACACGAATTCGCTGTTTATCTTGTCTCCCGAATTTGCAAATTTCATTAACCAACCGAATTCGCAAAGTTTCTTCATCATCCGAATTGGCAACTTTGTGGAGTATCCGAATTAGCAACCAGTCAAGCACAAACGAATTAGCATCTCTTAGTGTTGAACGAATTGGCAACATGCCTTCTTCAAACAAATTAGCAACGTGAAGTGTCTAACGAATTAGCAAGATTTCTAGGAAACGAATTAGCAAAGAAACAAGAACAATCTTATACTCGTTTGAAATCAATTCGGGTTTTTTTTCGGTTTCGAGTGTCGGTCATCTACGGGACTTATAACTTATACCATCGTGATCGTGACATCGTTTCGATCATTGTAGTATATTCACTTGTTTCCGACGATAACCATACGAGTCCATGAGACGAAATTAACATTCGTTGCATTTTTCAAAATTTAAATGTAGAAGATGAAAAAATTGGTGGGAATTTTCATTATTATTAAACGAGAATTCAACTTTGACACATGCAACCCCTTGACTTCTAGATCAATTCATCATTAGTCCGTTATTGATTAATAACCCTCTAAGTTGAAAAAGGGTTTGCACCGTTAGTCCT
>BQNB010119283.1:3646-20840 GCA_026074375.1 Tanacetum coccineum
CGTACTCTTCGTGTCTTAACGTGTGTGCCCCCAATAGGCTCACGTACTTTCTAGTTGTATAACATGCGTATCCGGCTACCATATTCCAACAGTTTCCGCACATCATCAATCATCAAAATTATCATCATATATACCCTCCTTTTCCTTTCTTATTAGACTATGATCATTCTTTTCTTCGATTATGATTGAGCCATCTCCACAGTCTCATTAAGATAATTAATCAATAAAAACATAATGCCTATGTTCCGAAAATCCACGCTACAAAAAAAACAAAAAAAACAAAAAAAAAACAAAAAATAACCATAATAAAAAACACATTGTGGCACCAAACCAACATCAAATGTTAAAATATTTACGTGCTTTTTGTGCTTTTCTTGAAGCCAATAAAAAGTCACTACCCGCAATCGACGAAATCACCTTCATTTAATCAAAACAAAATCTTTTATGAATCCTTTTAACTTTTCATATATGAAAACACAAAAAATCTTTTATGAATCTTTTAAGAAGATTATACTTTGCATTTGTTGTATTTCATAGCACCAATAATTTGATTGAGATTAAAGAAAATTGGACAACCAGCGTGAAAAAAGGAGGGGAATTACGCCTTGGGAAGTCTACCGCACTTTCGGCAGAATTTTGGACTAAAAATACTATGAAAAATCCTTTAAGGATAAACATTGTAATTTAAGCAAAAAAACTTTTACACTCCTAGCTAAAGCGAAAACCTGAAAAGTGAAATTTGGCAGTTCAAAAAAAAAAAAATTTCTTTATTAAGTATGAGTGAATATATTTTTTTATTATTTTTGAATATTATGTTTTAAATTAACAAAGCTTAAATCCTTCCAAAGATTGAGCCATTATTTTGGTGGGGGAACTTTTATGAAGCTAGAAAAAATAATAACACATAAAAGTATACGTGTCAAATTTATAAAAACAATAACTTGCAAAAAAAAGACAGGAGGTATTATTAAAACTTTAGTGGTTTAATGTTAAATAAATATTATATAGAGTTAAGTGTAAATTATATAAATTTAAAATTTAATTAATTAACTTTAAAAAAAAGATCAAGTAACCCCTTTAAAATTTCATAACTTATAAAACCAAGAAATATTTAAAAATTATATATGTTTAATTAAAAAGCTTAAATCATTCCAAAATTGGTATTATTTTGGTGGAGAAATTTTATGAAGAAAAAAAACACATAAAAGTATATGTGTCAAATTTATAAAAAAAAACCTTAAAAAAGAGGAGGTAATTAATAAAACTTTAGTGGTTTAATTTTAAATAAATTATATAGGAGTAGAAAAAGAAATTTGCATTTAGAACCTTTGAAAGGTTTGACCTAAAGTAAAGATCTGGAAACAGCGGCTATCTCCCCAAACAAACGAGCGCACACGGTGCCGCAATGATGCTGGCTACCTCCCCAAACAAGAAACCAGCATAGCTGCAGTCAACCCCGTGGATGTCATAAGTGTGGATGTCGGACAAACTAGCAAACTAGACATCGGAATGTGCTATATGGTGATGCAAATGGATGACACGGTGTGATGGGAAGGAAACTGCCAATTTCACACAAAGGCTCAGGGCCTTGTGTCGGGTCTTAGGCTTGAGAGTCATCATCTCGGCGAACGAAAGAAGACAAGCCAACGTTTGCAATTTGATGTAAAAAGTCGGGTTCCAGGTAATTGACCAAGCTTGTGACAAGTAGCTTCCTTGTTTTCGTGAGAAGTGGCATGGAGGGAAGCCACATTGAGGGCATGAATCGTTGGTGAAGCGAGATCGTGAAACATATCTTTGCCTTCTTCACCCAAATACAAGATGAACTTAACAACAACCTTAAGCGAGGTTACTTTTATGGCATATTTATGAGAAGCGAGAAAGTGTGAAAGTTTAAGGTGTAGAAAGTGCAATTTATTGCCTTGATGAATGATGAAGTCTATCCGGCAAAAGAGTATCACACACATATTCGGGGGAAATTTAACTAGGGACAAAGACGCGACAATCAACCTTTCGAAAGATGAAGAAAGACACTGATACAAAAAGCCAATTAATTATGGCGAGACGAAAAGGACGGTAATCAACAATGTTAGAGTTCATTTGTTTTCCCTCATTTTTGACATTGCTGATTACCGTCCTTTTGGTCTGGCGAGAATTAATTAACTTTTTGTATCAGTGTATCTTCCGAAAGGTTGATCGTCGCCTCTTTGTCCCTAGTAGAATTATTCCCCGAGTTTGTGTGTGATACACGTTTGCCCCCCATGCACTTCATCAAGGCTATAAGTTGCATTTTGTACACCTCAAACTATCCCATTTTCTCTCTTCTCATAAATATGCCATAAAAGTAACCTCGCTTAAGGCGGTTGTTAAGTTCATCTTGTGTTTGGGTGAGAGAGGGCATATAGTTCCAAGATCTCGCTTCACCCATGATTCATGCCCTCAATGTGACTTCCCTCCGTGCCACTTCTCACAAAAACGAGGAGCTACTTGTCACAAAATGTTGGGGCTGTTACATGGGTGGGAACCAACTTTTTTACAACAAATTGCAAATGTTGGCTCAACATTGCTGATTGTTTTCTTTCGTTCGCGGAGATGATGACTCTCAAGCCTAAGACCCGACACAAGGCCCTGAGCCTTTGTGTGAAATTGGCAGCTTTTGGGTTTCCTTCCCATTACACCGTGTCATCCATTTGCATCACCAGGATACTTCACATCTTGTTCACAATGATGGCTGATATAACACATTCTGTTGATGCCAAACCGGAAGGTTTAGCACACCGCTATGATTGGAATTTCAATGTTAGCACCTAGACCCACAGGTGCGTCTCTTTGACTTCTCTCTTATTTACGTATATTCCAGTCAATCGATTATTGAATGAACACTGCATATTTGCTTAAACCTACAAGTTGATGCAGGATGAGAAGATGGAGGACAACGTGGACAATCTTCTGGACCTTGCCCTCAAGATAATGCTTGATCCTCAACCGAGGGTAGATGGGCTGCTGCGTGTGCTATCAAATCCATGAGAGACCACCATCCTCAATACCTGACCCCTTACAAGGACATAGTTACTTCACTCATGCTACCTCTCATTGACAGCGAGATTCATCTTCGTGTAAAGGTTGGTAGTAAACAGTCATTGTTACTCCTCTTTGTTTGTAGTTTATTAGACTGGCTCCGATCATAACATGTGTGCCTTGGCTCCCCCTTACATTATAAACCTTAATTTGTACTCTATCTTACATCCCCTCCGAGCATGTGTATTACTACTGAATGCAACCTTTCCTACCACTGTTGTGTTTACAGTTACATTGTTTTTTATATTCTGAGTGAACTATGCATTTTTGTAGTCCCACGTGCTCAATGGTACTTTATATGGTGTTCTTTTACTGGACCCTCAAAATATTGATCGAAAACAGTTGCAGTTGTAGTTTCCTTCTCGTGATGATCGGTTTTTTAAGCTACAATAATATCTTGTGTTGAAATAACTGAATAAATCATTAAAATGTACCAAATTTTGCTTGCTTTTGAAACGGACTTGGATAGCTGATACTGCTAGATTTAAGCTGTGTTGTTATACTATTTGCTTGAAAAATCGTTACTACATGATTTCACTATTTGATACTTGATGGCGAATGTTCTTGATAACTTACGATTTGTTACTGTAATTTGAAGATGCTACTGTCACGGTTAATTATAGCCACTCCTAGTTGAGGGCTGTTGGTTACTTAAAAGTGACGGTGTTACATAATAACTATTGTTGGTATTGGGCGATTCATTTCCTGACACCTACCACTTCTATTTGCAACATGTTATTTGCTAATGCAAGTTACAAAGAACATTAGCTATCAAGTTTGTATGCTCTGTAAGTTCTACACTTGTAAGTTTCTCTGTGCTTATAATTTTAAGCCATGATATACTATTTTTTATGTTACAATCTGATGAACTTTTCTTTTTTGAAAACTTACGTACTTATTTTTCACCATAATTTATAATCACTAATTAGATGAGCAAGATAGATGTGTAAGTTTAGTTACGTTATTAGGCCCGACTCCACTCAGACACGCTTTGACGCCTCAAGGACAAGTGGGCTATACTATTGATAAAACTAATGGGTTCTTTAAGTACGATTATTTTAAAGCCCAACCCTTGTATTCCAAGAAGCATATAACCATAGAAAGTCCGTAACCTAAGCTAGGGATCACAAAACGGATGGGTCGGTTCAGAACATGTCACGGGTCGGGAACTGGTGGTGGTTTCGTGATTTACATGCTGCCAAAACCAACTCGTAAAAGTGCTTTCTTCAGCAGTACGTTTGCTTGGATGTATATAACCTTCTCACTATTTACCCTAGCATTGTAAATGTGATCTGTTTGACCCGCTCCTTGATTTACATGCTGCCAAAACCATCTTGCAAAGTATAAATATTGTGTGTCTTCTCAGGCGCATGCTTTAGTTTTAATTTTTCCATACCCTTGGAAGAATTTACTTGAATTGGTATCGCTGAAGTTCCATAAAACTGACCTATTGTTTTCGTTCTGCAGGCTCGTTTAGAAGCAGCTCTCAAACAAGCAAGCTTCTGCTTGTGAATTGTGATCATGCCATCTCAAGAAGTATATTTTAAAGAAAGGATCATTGCTTTTGTAGGAGCAGCAGTATAGTATGTGCTTTAAAGTCTAGATAACTCTAATTCTAGCAGGGAATATGAACTCCCTTTACGCTTGTTTTTGTAAAGGAAAACGTAATTTTGACATGGAGATGGATTCTGCCAGCAGCTAGGTCTGCGTAATTAGCTAATATGATTGGTTAGGCTCTCTAAAGCAGGTTCTTGTTTAAAAAATTAAAAAGTAAAAATTAGGGCTTTTATTTTTATAAAATTTCTCATCACTTTCTCGTTTTAGTATAATTTTTATAAAATTTTTAGGATTTATATTTTTAGCATTTTTTATTATTTTTAGACTTTTAATTAGATTAAATCTTAGAAAATTCATATTTTAAAATCTAAAAAGCCAAAAAATGTTTTTCTTTTTCTTAAAATTTTCTTTTGTCCTAACTTAGGTTTATAAATTTAGTTTGCATTTTTAGAACTTAATTTTGATTTACTTGTTTATTTGTCACGTTTTATTTGTTTCCCGTTACCCTTTTTAAGAGCTTAATTGTTTTTAATTGTTCATTTTTACTTGTTGCTTTTATTTGGTATTTATAATTCATCAAATCATCTATTTTAATGATTTCTTTTATATAAATATATACTGTAACAAACTATATATATTTTGTGTTAATTTGGGATTCGATTTTCATTTTGCCAAAACCATATCAAAACCGAAACTGAAACTGAATATTAAATTTGGATAAGCTTTTCAAACTGTATCAAGAAGGTTGATTTGACCTCTTAATCTCTTAGATCAGTCTAACCTTGGGGTTAATTTATATTATTCGAATCGAAACGGTCTAACTTTTGTTTATTACACCACTCTCAAGAGTGACGCGCTTTTTCAGTGTCAGTTTTGTCACCTCACCGCACAAACACTTCTCAAACCGACACACCGCCACCCTCAGGGGCGGAGCCAGGATTTCAAGTTAAGGGTGGCCAAAAAAATTTTTATACTCACGACATAGTTAAAAGAAATACATCAAAGCATGATAATCTAAACACATAAAATAGCAACTAAAAAAATACAAACCTGCACAGTGCACATTGTTTGCAATACAACCGAAAGAAACAAGAGAAAAAAAGATTAACATGATCCAATCATTTAATTGATAACTCTTTTCATTCAAGTAGAAACCATGGGGCTGGGCAAAGTTCAAACAGTCAACCTAAAACAATGATATGCAAATCAAATGCCTGCATATCATTGTTGACATTGAAACATTACAGGAACAAAACTAATAAGTGGCACAACCATCAAAATTACTAACCGACACTTGCAGCGAATACCACTGAGCACTTGAGCTTCCATCCTTTTTCATGAGCTAACCAGTAAGTGACGTACAAAATCAATATATAAAAACTCTGTTAATATTAATATATAATCATTTTAAGAATTAAAAGAATTTGTACCATTGGTGCTCTTCTCCTCATCTGAACACGTCCGTTGTGATTTGGAGTTAAAAATCATCTATATTTCTCATTACAAAGTACTAACTATCTCCCTTTGCAATCTAAGAATTATGTGTGACTCTTGAGCAAGTCATACGCTCATGTACTAAACATTGACGAGTCTTGTTTTTCACAATTTCATATAAAAAAACTCTTTCAAATGTTGCAGATGAAACAGGGGAGATTATAATATGAGACGATTAATCTATGCAATAAAGGAACATTCCGACTTCTCAGTTTCCTGTAATCCTCTACACAACGCCGAAAGTGAACTAACATTCTTCAATTTAGGATCACTATCTAGCTCAAAATGTTGCAACTCAAGTCTCAACTCAATTCTCTCTTGTTCGGTAAAATCCAACGGATGGTACTTTGTAACCAATTTACATATGTCATCAGCATTGAAAGACTTCTTTGGATCCAAAGTAACACTAAGACGAAGAAGCTCCCCTTTCGATTCGATCACGCGTAATGGCAATGGTTAGAGCTGCTTTTGGTTTTTCCTGGCTGGCGTTCAGTGTCGCCTGGATTGGCGTACCTGTACGCCAAGGTTTATTATCGTTTTTAGGCCATCTTCGTCTGTTTATTGAGGATGGTTCTTCTTTTCATCCTTCTCTCAGGTACTTTTTGGGGTTCAATCAATTCCATCCCGAAGTGAAAACCGTTTGGCTTGGCCTCCGGATGGGGTTTTTGTTTCTTTTACGAAGTGAAAACCGATACCTCCCTTCGTGTTCAAAAGTTTTTTCCACAAAATATCTCTTTTGATCCCATCGCAGTTAAATTCCTCGGATTTTACCATTTTTTGATGTTTATGTAAATCTTTTTGTTGGACTCATGTACTTTAAGTTTCTAACGTCTTGCTAGACCTCTTTTTAATAATTCCATCTTTGGTCGTTCAAAAAAAGACGAAGAAGCTCCGAAACAGACTCATTAAATCTATTATTCAACTCTTGCAACAGACTATCTATAGCAACAATAAACACATCAACCCGATAATGATGCTCCACAGTCACATCGTCTTTCTTATTACGAGACTGAATTATATCTCTGTATGTTGCGTTCATATCAGGAACCGGGATGTTATATTTATCACAAAAGCAAACAACTTGATCTATAAGTGATTGCCACCCATCATCCCTTAGTTTTTGAATTAAAGTCTTTGTTGTGGAGACCAAAGTCAACGCATTAACAATATCTTGAGACTTATTTTGCAAAAATTTGCAAAGCTTGTCTGTAATCTCCATAATTTTCTTCATAAGATGCAACACAAGAATAAAATCAAATGATAATAAATGTGTAAGAGCATACTTAGCATCACCTTTTTGAGGACCAGTAGACCGTCCAATGCAAATGTCATTCAATACCACACGAGTTGGACCAAATAATCTCACCAAACTACAAATGGATTTAAAGTGTGAACTCCATCTTGTATCTCCAGGCCTTTGTATGTTTTGCATTTGATTAGCTCCTCTTCCACCCTCAAGTTCTCCTATTTCGGCTAGATATGAAATTTCAGCAAGTTGAGCATCTTGCAACTGATCATTACGCTTAGTTGACGAACCTATGACATTAACAATGAAGTTCAAATGCTTAAAAAATGTATGCACTTCAGAAACATCTTTCGATGCCGCAACAAGAGCTAGTTGCAATTGATGAGCAAAGCAATGTACATAATAAGCAAAAGGACATTCGTTCAAAACAAAATGCTTTTAGCCCATTCCATTCTCCGCGCATATTACTAGCTCCGTCATAACCTTGACCTCGAATATCTTGAACATCAAGTTTAAGATGAGATAACGAAGATAATATCTCATTTTTTAAAGTCAGTGCATTCGTATCTTTAACATGAACCAAGTCCAAAAATCTTTCTTTAATATACCCATTTCGGTCTACAAATCTCACAACAATAGCCATTTGCTCTTTCTTAGATTCATCTTGAGATTCATCGACTATCAAACAAAACTTTGCCGTCCCAATTTCGTCTCGAATGGCTTCTTGTACCTTCATAGCAAACATTTACAATAATTCTTTTTGAATATCTGGTGAAGTATACTTGGCATTTTTAGCATTTTCTAGCACTCTAGCGACATCCTTGTTATATAAAGCAAGAAGTTTTACCAATTCAAGATAATTTCCTCGGTTTAATGAAGTGGGTCGTTCATCACCGCCCCTTAAAGGACATGTCTGTAATGTAAGCCACTTAGTAGAGTCAATAGTTTACTTTTTAGAGTCCGTAACCTGTTGTCCATTAATTTCTTTGTTTCGTTTGCTATCTAATCACATTCTCTATGGGACAGACTTTTTTTTCAAAAGTCTTTCATAACATCTCACTAGAAAAATAATGAGCCGACGCAGGAGTCTTACCTTCATGATTCACGAAAGGACAAGCTATGCCACTATTAACCTTTCTCCAATTGTTGAAACCTTTAGCATAAATTGTGTCGGATCCGACTCTTCCTATAGGCTTCCTACCAAAAGATAAACATTGGAAACAAATGCAGCATCTTTCTTATCGGAATATTCCAACCACCATAATCTTCTAAACCACGCTGCTTGAAACCTACGCTTATGAAAACCACAAGGACTAAGAGGATAATGTGCTTTAACAAGTTGATAAGGTCCGAGCCTAATATAAGTTCGTCTAATCTCATCTTGTTGGTTACTTGGATAACTCGACAATGGAGGTCGCACGCCTGGATCACGAATCAAAGATTCTAATCTGACCTCATTCGTATTCAAGGTAGTATTTGTCTCTGGTTCAACTCTAGCTCTAGGTGACTCTTCCATAATATCATCACCAATTATTTGATTTTTCCAGTTTGAGTTTTTTTACTGATTCGGCCTCACAGGACAACATTCTTTTATCGGCTCGTAAAAAGAAAATGATTGTTCTCTTCTTGTTCATGAGTGATGATGTTCCGTAACAAAAGAAATCAACAAGTCCAAAATGTTTTGGCAATTGGTAAAAACCTAAATTTAACAAATAACAACTAGCAAGTAATAAATAATGATCATGCATTGGTAGTTTGGTACATACATACTCTACTGCTCATAGTCATACATTGGTACATACATACTCTGTTACTCATACAAACATTGATAGATTATAAATACTAGTTCTTTACTTCTTTATTGGAATTTCGACAATTAATAACACACTAAAAACTATACAACATACTACATTACAATTTATAACTGATGCCTGATGCTACTACATATAAGCTCTTCACTTCTATAGTTCATTAGTTCTATTAGAATTTTGAGAATTGGTAAAAAACTAAAAACTAAAACTTAACAAATAACAAGTAATAACTAATAGCCATACAATCAAATAGCATAATAATGATCATTTATCAAGTATTCAATTGATCATTAATATCATAATTTGCCAAAAAAATCACTCGTCGAATTCCCAAACATCCCAAACACAAATAACTAATTTTGATCTTTAATGAAAATATAACAATAAAAGAGCATTCAATACCTTATTAGATGATTGAAATTGTTTGATCGAATGATTAAATTATTAAAATGGCATTTAGACTTTGGTTTCCTGTGACACTATTAGATGACTCTCTATACTGTGAAAAAAAATTAGAAGGGGCCGACCTGAGTATTATTAAGATAAATGGGCTTTTGGGCTGTAAAATAATTGTCAGTTTTGTCACCTCACCGCACAAACACTTCTCAAACCGACACACCCCTACCCTACCAATGGTGTGTCTTTATGTGTCACGTAGACACAAATATGCCTCACAAAACACTCTCAAACACACAACGGACCCCACTCTCGTCCTTCCCTTGTCGCCAAACCGAAGAAGACCAAACCTGCGCACCGCCATCGGTGTCACAAAACCAATGCTCCATTGGAGTACTATTTTTAAGGCCGTTGGGAGTACTATATTTAAGGTTTAAAACAATGTTAAAGTCAAGCCTTTACAACTTTGTTTACTATTCGGCTCAACTGGACTAGGGTTGAGCAGAAACCGCACCGCAAACCACAAAACCACAAAAACCGCAAAAATCACAAAAAACCGCAAAAATCGCAAAAAACCACACCACAAAAACCGCACCACGGCAAAATCCGGTGGATCGGTTTTAAGAAAAAAGAAAAACCACAAAATGCGGTGCGGTTGCGGGTTTACCCGCAAAACCGAACCACAAAATCCGCACCGCACCACATATTAATTTTATAAAACCGAAAAACGGCACATTTATTATTTAATGTGTGTTATAAGGCTTCTAGTGCATATTATCAATAATATTCTAAGTGATGTGTGTGTCTACATTAAATATATGCATTGTTATAACCGAAAAAACAACATTGTAAATCAAAAACCGCAAAAATCCACATTAATTATAGAAATCATAAGTGATAGTGCGGTGCGGTTAAAACCCGCAAAAACCGCAAAAAAAAACCGCAAAATCGAAACCGCAAAAACCACGCGGTTGCGGATTCTCACTTTTTAAAAACCGCAATTACAGATGCGGTGTGGTTTTTACTAAAATCCGCACCATGCTCACCCCTACAACTGGTTATGTTAAGTTTTACTCAAGACAATACAAATCATTTATCTCGGTCAAAAGAATCATGTTATTCCAGTGATAGCTAACTAAAAGTGGATGAAAACATATAGTATCAAGCACGATGAATACTCCCCCGTCTCAAAAAGAATGTATCTTATAAAAATACAACTTTCATTAACTTTATGACGAAAAAAGTATAAACGTATATATGTTTTCTAGTTTTCTTGTTAAAGTAGAAAATGCACATTTTTTATTTTGTAGAAAATTTGATGAGAAACGTATAATTTGAACGTAGTATTTATTTTCTTTGTTTGTTTTGTACAAAACAATGAAAAATAATGATATTTACTTTTTAACTAAAGGAAGAAAGTGAATATGAGGCTGTTATGCATCCAAGCTTAGGTTTGGTCGGTTACTAAAGGGAAGAAGTCACGATGGTAATTAAAACTCGCGGCAAAGTTTTTCCACCCAATAAAGCCACTTTAATTTTTGGTAGGTTTCGCGTGGAGTTTAACCTCCATAAGTGAGTTTCAACTGGTTGTGGGCCCCTAATTTTCATCCGGTGCCAAACCTTAAAAGGAGGAAAAAAAAAAAATATCTCATGTTTTACTTATAACAAACTCGACTATTAACTTATTTTTATACAACATTTAAATTATACCACTTTTAAATTATAGAACTTTTATCTATAAATAACATCTTTTTTTACCTAAATTTCACACTTATTCCCAACAAAAATCTGATATGTCATTGTTCACTTCAACACCATCGAATGAAATCAGCTTTGGGTTTACAAAACTAATGGACGAAGATAAAGCTCGTCAGAAAGCGATTCTGGAGTTAGCCATGCAATTTGACAATTCATGCACAGCTAAAGACGATCTAAAAAAGCATACAAGAAATGCAAAGATATTCCACAAGAGAGCCGTGCTTTGATCGACACTTTTTTGAAACAAGAATCTCATAAAGATTACGAGATGATACTTTCAATGTATGGAAAGACGGAAAAAACAGAAAAACAAATTGAGATTAAATATGTTTGGCTATTGGGAAAATACAATTAGGACGAATGTGTTTTAAATTTCGTATTGTATTTTTAAATTCCGTATTGTAATTTTAAATTCAGTATTGTAATTTTAAATTCCGTATTCAAATTTTAAATTCCAACGGCTACTTTTCCTTTATAAGTACCCCTTTACCATCATTCATTTTCTCACACAACTTCTCTCAAATATCATTCATTTTCACACACACACACACTACAGGGCCGTTCATGAGTTTTCTGCTGCCCTGGGCGAGATTATAAAAAATGCCCCTACCACATGTCGTATACACATTGTCGATCTCAATGATTTGGCTTATGAACAATACCGACATGTCAACCTACTAAAACTTGAAATTTTATTTAATACATTTCATTTTATACACCGAGTAATTAAGAATTGACGTTATGTTGTTTTTTTTCGCTACAATCAGTGGCATAACCCGGATTTTAAGGAACCTAGTGCACAAAACTTATCAACCTACGATCGCGGGACACTTCTTAATTCCGTCACATACTCCAACCTAATGCTCGCTCCGTCACAAAAATAATTATTTTCTTTTGACTTTTTAAAATCTATCTTTTTCACAAAATAATTGTCTTGTTTTGACTTTTTAAAATCTATTTTTTTTTTTTTTTGAGTTTAACTAAAAAGAAATTGTTATATAACACTTGATGCAAAATATATGAATGAATTGAGTATCATATGTATTTATAATGATATAATTTTCATCAAAGATTATAAAATATAAACAAAGATATTTAATGTTAAAGTTAAAAAAACTTTAAAAAATTAAAATAGAACAATTATTTTGAGACAAAAGATGTACCATTTTATACTACATTATATCATAATGTATTTATGCGAGTGAATATCTTTAGACATTAATAGAATAGGAAAAAAAACGCAACATATAAATTATCATATAAGTTTAGTTTTCAATTACAGCACTAGCCGTTTTATACTTTTTTTTTAAGGGTTTTAAACGGTCTCAACTCTTGGTTATTAGTATTTATATATTTTTATGTTGTTATAATTGTTTTGTTTAAATTTAAAAAGTTGTTGGTTGTATTTTGTATGTTTCCGGAGCAAATAAAAAATTTTGATGATTGTATTTGTTTGTATGTTTCGGTGTATTATTGTTTAATTTAAAATTTTGATAATTAACAAGTTTATAAAATAAAATGTTCGAAGTTTTTAAATCCGAAAAAAACCCGAACTGGTGTATAAAAACCGATCCGAACATTATAACCGAAAAAAAAAAAAACCGAACGAGTAAAAAACCGATTCCGAAAATTTATAACCGAAAAAAACCGATCTTCCGAAAACATTTATAACGAAAAAAAAAAAAGATTTCAGAAAAAAAACCGAAAAAAAAAAAAAAAAACACGAAACGGTTATTAGAAAAAAAAACGGTTTTCTAAAACGGTGGGAACCGGTTTTAACAAAGATATTTAATGTTAAAGTTAAAAAAACTTTAAAAAATTAAAATAGAACAATTATTTTGAGACGAAAGATGTACCATTTTATACTACATTATATCATAATGTATTTATGCGAGTGAATATCTTTAGACATTAATAGAATATGAAAAAAAAACACAACATATAAATTATCATATAAGTTTAGTTTTCAATTAACATTAAATTTGTTAGTTATAAAATCTTGCAAAATATAGCATTTCATATAAATGATAAAATAATGCTAAGGAGTAAAGTTAGAAAATGAAAACAACAAGTATTTATACCCGCGCTCCGCTGCGGAACGGTTAGCGGAGGGCGGGGTTTGAGGAAACTTAAAGTTTTATTCATAAAAAAAATGCCGATGACTCCAACAGTGTGAGAGGGTATTTCAAAGAAATTTTTTTAAAAAAATTAAAAAGTTTTATATAAAAAAACGCATTAAATGCACCCAGGTCGGGTCAACCCGCGCATTAAATGTGGCGTTCCTAGTTTTAGAAAAAAAATGAAAATTAAAAAAAAACGTTAAATGCACCCGGGTCGGACCGGGGCGGGTCGACCCGGTGCATTTAGTTCAAAGGAAAAAAGAAATTTAAATTAAAAAAAAAACATTAAATTTCATTCACCCGAATATTAATGATCGGGTCGGATGTGCATTAAATTTCAGAAACGGGCTCCCCGATTTTTGTATAATTTAGTAATTATATTCCGTGTGACAAATAACCTTTTTTGTTTTTCTACTACAACCAATCACGTGTCTGAATCTCCATCTTACATTTCAATACCTTCTCTTCCCCTTCATCTGTCACTTCTTTTTTTGACGAAAGGTCCGACAAGATTATTTTCTTTTAAAACTCTACTTCCATCTTCATGTATCCCTTCTTCTTACAAATTATATCAGACATCCTTTTATTATTACAACACTGTTAATACAAAATACGTAATGAGTTAAGTACATGGATCCGGGGAGTGGTTGGACCAGGCCCAAGGATGAGATCTTGTACTAAATCAAGTAATGAGATGATTCCCTGCACAACGAAAGGTAAACCGTTTGTCTTACCGTAGGAACGGACCCCACGATTGGACTCCGGCGTAAGAGTAAGTAAACATATTTGTCAGAGAATGTCAGAGTATGTGTGTATGAAATGTGGTCAGAAAATCATACCTCGTGGGGTGTCAGAACACCCCTTTTTATAGGTGAGCCCAATACTAGGTTTTCCTAATATTTCGCTCATATCTGTTAGTGGGCCGAAGTGGGCCCCCTGTCTGGCAAGGGTCCGCAGTAGTCGTGTTTTTGCGGATGTAGGTTCCCTTCCGCGGATGTTTCTTAGTCCGTAGAAGGTCTGTCACGTCCGGCTTAACTCTTCCGGGCCGTGCCAGCACGGGACTGGGCTTAATCTTGGCCCATCATATTTTAGTTTGCTTTCGTTGGGCTTGGAGCCCATTATGAAAATATAGTTTAGGCCCAGAGGCCTGGTAAACCTATTATACGTCATCAAGTCCCCCCAGTCTAGTATGTCTATTGCGTGTGACTTTGTTGAGTGCGGTAGACATTACTAGACTCAGGTTCCGGTATTCTTCAACCTCCGCGACGTCTTGCGCTTCCGCGACGCTTCTACATTCTGGTAGGTGAGACGTGGGTGACGTGGTCTCTTCGTGGCCTTTCACCTTCTGACTGATTTGACTTGTTAGTCCAACTTACTTAACTGTCATCACTATCTTTTACTTCCCATCCTGACCGTTGACTCGGAGGTCATGGCCACGTGGAAGCATCTGAAGAAATCTTGCATTTACTATACCGAGAGTATAAATACTCGGTGTGGTTTTCACTGTTTTCTTTTTCATCTTCTCGAATTATAATCGCCATTGTTAAAAAATTCTTCAAGCTTTTCCAATCTGTACCCTTCGTGCCCTATTTCGAAGAACTTTAGGCTTTCAGGTTAGGCCCCAATTCTTGCTTACTTTTCATCATGAGCAGTATTACAGATATAAAGTCGGTTCTTACTCTAAAAGCTCTCAAATTTTTTTGCGAAACGTTTCATATTCCTAATGAGGTTCATCCACAGTTACCCAGCCCTAACCAAACAATTCATGAAATGCCTACTGGCAAAATAGGTGTATATACTAGGTTCTTTGAGTATGCCAATTTTTGATTACCACTTTCCACTTTTCTTGTTAACGTGCTCAGACACTATCGCATCCACATATCCTAATTATTCGTTATTGGTGCGGCTAAAGTGTCTTATTTTGAGATCATTTGCCGTGTTCATGGCTTTGAGCCGACGGTTGGGATGTTCTGTTGTTTTTACGTAAACTTTAAAAACAAAGGGTGGATGTCGTTCAGTAAGCTCCAGGGAAATGACGCCGTTTGTTACACCAAACCCTTAGACTCATTAAAAACATGGAACGATCATTTCTTTTGGGTTGACGCTTTTGCTTGTGTAACATTTCGTATTTTCAGGTCATTTTATGACGTCATTTATTTCGTCATTATTTCACTATTTATTTTTTTTAGTCTCGTGCGCGCTTACTTTTAATTCTTATCACATAGTTAAATCGCGTAAGCTAAAAATTATCATTTAACATAAACGGACGCCAAACAAATTAAAGTTTTCGTCAAGCGAGCATTATATTATTTTACGAAAGTAATAATCAACTTTTTATATTTTATTTTTATTGGATACGTAAAGCATTTGCGTTTCGCGATAAATTACGTTTAGGCATTCACGGAACCACCAAAATTAATCTACGCTTCAACAAATACCCATGTTTATTTTCAATGCTCAAAGTTTTATAAAACTTAACCCATGGTTTTTATTTGTGTCGTCCTACCTTAAATGAACCAACCAAGACATTTAAATTTCAAGGTTACACTCTAACAAATAAAAAGCTACACTTTACATTTAACTACAACTTATAAAAAAATGCAAGTATACTTTTACATTTAACTTACACATTTATTTACTCCAAGTAAATTACCATTTTTTTATATACAATAATAGCTAGTCATTATACTTCCTTATTTTCATGAACTCATATCCATATAAGGGAACTAGAAAACATGATCAATGCATCTCCTTATTTCACTCTTAGTGTCCTAACATCTCTTTTAGTCTTATGGTCTTGGTAACTAGTACATTTGACTAGTCTTGAAGTATATAACACTAGCATATAAGATAGATAAACACACACTTTATTTATTACAAGTAAATCAAACACAGTTTCTCTCTTTTGTTCCTATTTCACACGTCCCAAACTCAAACCCTTATACAATCCATAAATTTTTATTTAACACATTTACAAGTAATCCCACACTATATCTAAGGTATTCCATGGAGGTTTAAAGGCTTGGTTAAGCCTTTACAAGAATCAAGCAAAAGAAAAAGCAAGTTAAGGTTTTCTTGGAAAACTAGGGTTTTGACTCTTTATTTTCAAGCTAAGGTTTAAATCACAAGGGTGTGATTTGTTTTCCCATTCATCACTCATTCACCTAAGGTTATCTAAAACCCTAATCACTTCATATTTATGATTTTATGTATATATAAGTTCTATGTAGCAAAATCACCATTTAGGATACTTTTAAACATGTAAAATGGATTTTTACTTGTGATTATGATTTTGTACACTTTTACATATGTTATGTGGTTGGTAATATCATGTTATAATGGGATTATAAGTATGGTTCAAGTGTTGGTTAAATTATATAAAGTATATATAAATTAATGGTTAAAATGATTACTTATTAAAAGTTATAAGTAAAGTGATGTAAAGGACTTGTGATCTTGATGTCATGGAAAAATGTTGGACAAAATATGGACTAAGGACCCTTAGGTATATAATACATATGATATAAAAGAGTTGTGAATGACTTGTGGTAATTTACTAAGTTGAAAACTAATAAAAACAAAGTTATATAAATAAATACCTATATATTAAAAAGGGATTGTTTGAGTTCGACTTTTAAAGCATGGATTTTATAGGTTATAAAAATAGTACATCTCATGACGATTCCAAAAAGGTAAGAAACTCGAAAAATGGATTTATAACGAAGAAGATACATAGT
>BQNB010119285.1:0-20840 GCA_026074375.1 Tanacetum coccineum
AGGATGCAAGCCGCCCGGGATCGACAGAAGAGTTACGCCGATCTGAAGCGTAAACCGATGGAATTCCAAGTCGTTTATGCTTAAAGTTTCGCCTTGGAAAGGGGTCGTACATTTTGGCAAACGTGGGAAGTTAAACCCCAGGTATGTTGGACCTTTCAAGGTGTTAGGAAAGGTTGGAGAGGTTGCTTACAAACTCGAGCTTCCAAAGGAGCTAAGTAGGATTCACAATACATTTTACGTATCAAATCTGAAAAAGTGCTATGCCGATGAACCGTTAGCCGTTCCGTTGGATGGACTTCATTTTGATGACAAGCTTCAGTTTGTTAAGGAACCCGTTGAGATCGTAGACCGTAAAGTTAAACGGTTGAAGCGAAGCCGCATTCCATTAATCAAGGTTTAATGGAACTCCAAGAGAGGTCCTGAGTTCACGTGGGAACGTGAAGACGAATTCAAGAAGAAATACCCACACCTCTTCACCAAGACCACACCGTCATCAAGTGCTGAATTGTAAGCCTTGAGGACAAGTCTCGTTTAATGGGGGAAGTCTATAACACCCTGTGTTTTCAAGTCATTGATGACGTCGATAAATCTATTATGTATCTTTTGTATTGTACGCGTTTGTTTTAAATCGTAAACGTTAAGCTAAATCGCGTAGGCTAAAAATTAGCGTTCAATGTAAACGGGCACCAAACAATTAAACGTTTACATCAATCAAGTATTAAATAATTATTTTGAGAATAATTATGGTCCTTGGTTATTTTATTTTATCGGTTACGTAAAGTGTATACGTTTCGCGATAAATTAAGTTTAGGCATACCCGGAACCACAAAAATAATTCTATGCTTCAACAAATACCCACGTTTATACCCAATACCCAAAATTTACTCCATATTATCACCACATTGTACATATGGCCGGCTAGGGATAGCAATATCCATAAGAAAACCAAAATATCTAAGTTAAGAACATCCCTCCATGTTTTCATGGGATGTTCTCAACTATTAGGGAACAACAAGTGCATATGGCCATGCCTAGGACCATAAGTCTTCCTCAAGACCCTCCATATGTTTTTGACTCACTATTGCAATCTTTTTGACTACTAGGACTTATATGTACAAGTAACTTATGAGAGATAGCTCACACATGCATAAACACTTAGCAAAAAAATCACAAAACTCTTCCTTTGGTGCTTCTACAACCCACGGCTCAAACACCCCTTTTGTTGCAATCCATACCAAATTTTCTACAACCCATACACACCTATACACATCATATCTAAGACATTCTAAGATGTTTCCAAGTATTGGCTAACCATTTTCAAGCATTAATCAAGAAAAGAGAAGTTAGGGTTTTCACTTGGAAAACTAGGGTTAATATTGGGCAAGCTTTGGTTTCTAGTCTAAACAAGGGTTTAGATTGTGTTAGTCATCATCTTCATTCACCATAAGGTCATCTTGAACTCTTTATGTTCTTACAATTTTCATTATATGCATATGTTAGTTCTATTATAGCTTGAATCACCATTTAGGATTTTAACATGAAAATGGAGTTTTTACTTGTAATGATCATTTTGTACACTATTATATATGTTGTGATATTGCTAATATCATGTTAAAAGGGATGAGAAAGTGTTGTACCATATTGTTTTGGTGTAAAAATGATTAACTACAAATTAGGGTTTATAAAGGTTTCATAATATGTTACAAGTAAAGGAAAGGTAAATGACATGTTAATGTTGATTATGGACTTGTAGTAATGTCATATGATCATTACAATAAGGTTATAACAAGATGGGAAGACTTGTACACTTATGGTTATTATGTAAAAATGGTTATATATAAAACTAGTGATTAATGGTTAAATACAAAAGTTATGGTTTATAAGTATTATGATGAACTTATAAATTTGGACAAATGGACATTGTATGGGATTATGGACTTTAATATACCTATGATATATAGCATATATGGAATATAAGACAAGTGGTAAAAGTTATAAAGTGAAGATATGGAAACAAAGGTTAGAAATGGACTTAACAAAGTCATGCAAAGATTCTGTCCAAAATTCGTGTAAATAACATATTATTTTATGTTTTTATAAAATTCTACACATCATGACGATTCCGAAAAGGTAAGAAACTTGTCAAACGGATAAATAACGAAAAAGTTACGCTAATTACGAGTTATACGTTAATTAAACGGATTTATAAAAGAATTTTTATAAAACAATTTATAAAAATTATATAAAACAGCAAGTTGAGTAATTTTGACAGATTACACATATTTTTAGGATTCCAAAATGATAAGAATCGTAATTTTTCAATTAATAACGAACGAGTTATGAATTTCGCGAGTTTACGACAATTAATACTTTTATAAAACTATTTTTATAAAAGTTACTCATGACTAAAACTTTTATTTTTGTAAACCTTATAAATTGATAGAATTTTCAATAACGAGAACGTGCTCGAAAGAATCGCTAAAAACAGAGCTATAACGAATAAAATACGACGTTTACGGGTTTTACGATAACTAAAACTATAAAAATAACTTTATAACTGGTGTGAACAGTAAAAAGTACTGTTCATCAGAGGATCAAAAATATGAAAATGTCAAATTATGAAACTCGTTCTTATTCGGGAAGCTTTTCGTGGGAATTCCAGAACGTACAAAAAGGGCTTAAACGCGAAAGTTACGCCAGTTTTACTACAACGGTAATTATAAACGTTTTAACTAATTAAACGCAATTTTTCCAAAACAATTAGATGGTGATTAAGCTGTATAGAATTATATGTGGTTATCAAAGTACTATATTACTAGGGAGTTTCATAATGAGGCCTCTTCGGGGTGGCGTATCGACGAGTTGCTGGATTTACGATTTAAAGTGTCCTAGCTCCTCATTACGTTTCTTACTGACCTCTTAATTAGATAGCCCGAACGTTAGTATATGTAACTTAATAGACCTGTATAAGATGTTAGTATATACGGTACTTATACGACTTAAATTAAATAAGGTTGCATCTGACGATTTGCGTGACGCGTTATCTGTGATATTTGGATTGTCATAACTCAAGGTGAGTTCATAGCCCCATATTTATAACATGTGAGCGCGAATGTTATGAATAGATCTATTTGGGATTGACCATCCCGTTCGGGTGACTAGCTATCACCGGGAACGAACGTATAGCATGTCGGATTTGGGGATGTTTCGGGTTAAACATCTAATCGGGCAGAAATTGCAATATATATAATATTGTGAGAAGATTCATAATTATTGCGGTTGAGCATTTCAGTGTCATGAGCCTTGGTAAATGTAATTCGGGTTTTGTATTGTCTGAATGTTGTTGCATTATCACAGGGAATAGTCTTGCGGTCCTGCATATTATGATTTATCAAACCTATGAATTCACCAACATTATTGTTGACATTTTAAATAATCAAAATTAGGTGTTCTTTATTATTTTCATATTTTTTATTTTGGTCTAGGATTTCCATAACTATAATGATTCTCATAGTCATAGGAGCATTGAAACAAAACACTTATTGAGTCAAAACTTTATAAACATGTATATACTCATGAACACATAGCTAAATTTTTGCATTCTTAAACTTACACATTGTTGATTAATGCCTAAACATGATAAAAATAATCAAGTATTGATTGTTCAAACATACATATATACATTTTTCAAATCAATGAGTAAAATTCTATAAAAATAAAGGAGTGTTTGGTTCGTTTCTTAGGAACAATTTTTAGAGTCAAAATGACCATCACTATAGTTTTGTCACGTGTATAAACACTTAACAAACTTGTATAAGTCATCAAGATATATAATTCATATATATATTGATACATTTTATAAATGGCATAAAATAAAGGGGCGTTTGGTTTAATGCTTTAAAACATGGTTTTTAGTCAAAACAAACACTATTTAACCTTTGTCAAGTCAAGAATAATAAACTTATACTTGTCAAACAAAATATACACTTAATACATAATTTTTGACAAGCTTAGACAAATTTTGTATTGATAAGGGAGTGTTTGGGTTATTGTCTTGATGTTGAAATATATAACTAATATATATTCTTCGACATCCTAGATTAAGTCAAAAATAAATTAAGGAACATATGGATCACTTCTTAGGTTTTTACTTTTAAAGTCGAAGTAATCCTTGTCCCACATTTGTCACTTTTCAAAACTTTATTTTCCTTATTATATTTTTTATATATAACATTTTATGTTGTTGATAACTTGTTTAGGTGACAAAATGCCGAAAGCTACTACAACCGATATATCTCTCACTAAATCCTACATACCAAAAGTATCTAAAATTCCCGACATCTCCCCTACCATTGCCCAATTCTACAAACCTACTGAAAACCACAATATTCACGAAGGTCGTGTTGTTGATCAAGCTTACTACAAATCCAACAACATCGAACGTCTCTTTACTAACATTCGTTTCAATTGTCTTTTTCAAATCAACGAACCGATTGTTCTAAGATTTATTCTAGACTTCTATAGCCAAGTCACGGTACAAACCGGTGAATATAGTTACCTTGTTATCTCCTTTATGATTCAACACGAATTCATAACTCTTACTCTCGCTCAATTCGGTCAAATTCCATACAATGGTCAAGCCATTTTTACAAACGAATGGGATCTTGCATCTCTTGAGTATTTTTGAGAAACCGAGGGACCGTATTGCACCGATCTTTCGACTCCTGATGACATTCGTTGACTTCTTGAATTGGAACGTGTCATGGTAGACCGTACCATTAAAAGTCAAACGGTCTCTCTCAATCCAAATCAAATTCTCACCAAAGAATTAAGCCCCGACATGAAGCAATGGGAAGAGCTCATTAGAGAAAATGTGTTCGGACTAGGAGGACATCGGGATCATCTTCCTGCTTGTCTTGCTCACATGTTGTATTGTGTTGTTGCCGAAGAACAATACAATCTTGCTTATTTTTTCGTCAAAAGAATCCAATGTGCTAGATATACTCCAACCGCTAATCTTCCGTATGGCATGTTTCTTACTCGTCTTTATCGACACGTCATGGAAACATATCCTCATCTTGACAATGGCATTTATGACATTGTTGATCGAGTCATGCGTCCTCTTGCCCTAAAACAAACTCGACGACCTCGAAGTGATCGTGGCAAGGCACGTCATTCCGTATCTTCTTCATCTTCTCATCATTAAGGCACGTCATCTCATCAACACGATGATGATGATAATGTCCAAACTTCTCGTGCAAGTACTCCATCTCCTACCACCTACCTTAACTCTCTTGATCCTCTCAACTACCAAAACTACCAAATGCCTTCCGCTTCTGAACAAACCGATGAAACTCTCTTTGAACGACAAACCGTCTTGCTCAACCAAACGCAACAAATGCATAAGGAGATGCGCAGAGGTTTCAAATCATTTGGAAAGGCACTAAAAGGAGTGTTTAGCAAGAAGAAGAAATGAAGACATATGATTAAAGTGATCTAGATGGCTAAGTGTAGTTTAAGACAATTTTTAACTTCATTATGTGTATGTTATTAACAACTTGTGTGGTGATCATCCAATGTATTCGGAAAGACTTATGTGTTGGTTATTTTTAGGTACTTGTTTGCTATGATGACTTAAACATTTGGTTGTTTTATTAAATCAACTAGTTGTGCCACTTTGGTTTCATAATTTAATGTGTTTATTACATGTTATATGATTAAATATGCTCATAAAACTCAATAGGGCTTGCTGCAAATAAACCACCAAAACAGAAATACTCTTACAAAAATCTGAGAAAAATCGTTTTTCTGTGAAAAATGAAACCAACAGAGGGCGGCCCCCTTAATTCAACATGGGCAGCCCCCTTAATTTTAAGGGGACCGCCCACTATTTAAGGGGACCGCCCTAGTATTTCACAAAACAGTATTTTTCTGCTTTTTGACCCTCTTTTACCTAGTCTCAGCTATCTTTGCCCAGAATGCTCAAACACAATTTGGAATAATTTAAACTAGTTCAAACTCATTCCATTTTCAAACCATTTCCTTCCCATAAATTACCTCCAAATGATCATCTCCAACACACCATCTTCTTCATCATTCATCAACCATTACCAACATCCATGACATCCACTAAAGCCTCCATTTCCAAAGCCTCAAAGAAACCAAAAATCAACATCATTCCACCAAAATAATTGTTTATGGATTTAACCCATGGTGACACAAAAACTCCACCCACACTTCAACTATCATCACCAGTGCTCTTAATGCACCCTCCAAAACACCATCAACCAAAGGTACTTCCTTATCCTCAATTGACTACATACCCAAATCACCAACCTCATCAACATCACTTTCACCTGGTTACTTGAACTCACTAACATCTCCTCCTCCAAGAGTTTCTCCACCACCTCCAACTCAAGAAAATGCATCAATGGACATCACTCTCACCCTTTCACCAATCACCCTACTTGATGTCCAATTTGATACTCCATCACCTTCACCACCTATCTTTGGTCATCCCATTCCTTGGAACCTTCTTGAGGCACATGGAGATTCATGCTTGTGTTGCATTCACAATCGTACTCTCATATTTGGGTTAAGAGATGAACTCCAATATATGTTTTCATATATTGAACATATGCTCTCACAACCACCAACAACCATCATCCCACCACCTCCACCATCTTCACCAAACTAAACATACTCTATGTTTAGTTTCTCAAAATAATTGTCCATCCACCATTTTGCAAGCAAGTCCTACGGATATTTACTAGTTATAGGACTCTTTGTACTTTAAAATTTTCATAAATGTTAGCATTTTATTTTCCTTATGTATGCTTGAGTGTGGTTCACACACTATTTTACTTCAATGGATGATTATTGTTGGTTTCATTACTAGTATGCCGTATTTTTCCTTCTTGCTACATGTTAGAAATATTTGTATTGTTCTAACTCGTTTTTGTAGCCAATAAACCATAGCTCGATTCCTTGGTGCCCTCAAACGAGGGGGAGCACACATCTAGGGGGAGCATTTATTCCGTCGATTTAACTAGCAATTCTCGCCGATGTCTTTTTGATTCTACAAAAAATGGGAGAAATGACATGAAACTCACTATATACTTGTTTAAAAATAATTTTACATTTGATGAGTTAAAATTTTGTAATCATCAAAAAGGGGAAGGTTGTTGATAAAATATAAAGCCTAAAAACATTACTAATATTTTTTCACATCTTTACGTTTTGATAATCAAAAAATATAAAAACGTTCAACGTAAAATTAAACGTAAACAAGTAATTTGTAGTAAATTCCTATTTCAACAAATACATCACTTAAAGGTATGAATAAACAAATGCTTAAAGCATTTTATGATTAAAGGAAATTTTTATTCAACCTCACACTTTTATAAAATGTTGTAAACATTTTTAAAACATTACAAAACATTTTCTACAATTAAAAAAATGTTTTATTCAATATAAATAATTTGAAATTCAAATTTTCAGACCTAAAGCGTCTAGAAAAGTTCCAGAAAATTCCCCCCTACACAAAAGACAAAGTGGGAAAGCCCTAGTATTGGGCGGCCCCCTTAAATACACGATCGGCCCCCTTAAAATTAAGGGGACCACCCACCTTATTAAGGGGACCGCCCCTAGGTAGACGCTCCCCTAGTTTGTCTTATAGTGAAGAAGTTGTGAAGTTGTGAAGAAGTTGTGAAGTTGTGAAGTTATGAATAAGTAGTGAAAGTCGTGTTGGTGATAGGAATGGTTCAAGCTAAGAGTTAGAACTCGACATTTTAGCTTGTGTCATAAATCGGTGTAACAACGTTGTGTCTATTTCTTCCGCCATAAGGGAGCTTGTTGACATAGTGAAAAAAAACTCTCAATTATGATGCTCGAGGAGTGAGTAGCCGAAGAGGAGCTTCGTAACCGAACCACTATAAATCCTTTTGTTGTGGTTTGATCTTTCCAACTCTTATCTCTTATTCCGTTGTTTACTCTTACTTATTTATATTGTTCATATTGTGCAAGTATTGAATTCACAAAAAGTTGAATCTAAGTTTTTATAAACAAACATAGACATTAAAATAAAAAAAAGTGGTAAACTATTCAACCCCCCTTCTAGTTTTCCACAGTTGGCAAACTCTTGAGATCTGATCTTTACGTGTCTGGCCTTGTAAGGTTGAGCTTCTTTTGGTAACTTTGACACCAAATTGAAGAATTACCACACAGCTTTGGATACATGCTTCTGTAAACATTCACAATGAAACATTCAGAGCTAGGCGTTCTTCAATAGTGAGGTTTGTCAGCTTGCCTTGAACTAGAAGTAGCAGCATGTCTTCAATGTCTTGTAAGTAAAGCCTCTTATAATTGCCTTCTTTGAATTTGTAAAGCTTGTCATCATTTCTACGAACAGTGATCCAATCCAAATGCTTGTAATTATGCCATTCGATAATCTGGAGTTTTGTAACTGCAATTATTCTATGCCTGGAGTAGACATCACGAGCAGATTCCCTGTTGACTGTAAATCCATAGAATTGTTGACGCTTTCGACCCCTGTGAGATATTCCCCATAGTGCATGTTTGTCGTAGATAACCGGCATGAGACTCCATATGGTGTTCGAAACCAAGTCTTCAATCCATTTGACATGCCCATAATCTGTAGCTTTGTTCTTAGTTACTGAAGTTGCATAAGTTTGGCTTGATTTACCCCCCCTTAGATACGCAAGATCATTGTTGATGAAGTGATCAAAAGGTATGACACGAAGACCTTGTGAATTGGGTATCAAAGGTAAGGGTTTGTGCAGATCATGAGGATATTGTTGGCCTTCAGGGTTGTTCCAGTCAAGCTTATCAGTAGTTGCTTTACAGACTTCTTCAAGGAAATATTCAAGTTCCACCAGACTCTTGCACGATCCTTTCATTAGCTCGAATGTTGGACCGGCTAATAATTCTAGAGTCAGAGTGTCAACTTTGAGCCGATTCATCATAAATGTTGAGAACTCTAGAGGAGTATCTATCAGCTCATTAAACGAGTCACGAGTATCTTATTTCTAAGCCAGATTGCTGATCCAAGGTTGAATTGGTCAATGAGCAGTAGGTAAAGTCTTGATCCAATCACGATCGGGAGTTGGAGGTTTTGTTGGTTTCTGAAACCAATCAGGAAGCTGAGTTGTCTCATCAACAGGCTGATCTTTAGTAAATCCTGTATCGAACTCCTAATGTGCAAGTTCTTCCAAGTCTTCATCAGCGTGTATTGGTTCCTCTACTTGTGCAGACTTTCCAGTAGACGTATGATGAGATTTGGACCCTTCTTTAGACTTGCCGGATGACTTGGAAGTCTTCTCCTTTGGTACACTTGTTGATTCAGGTTCTTTTCCAGCTCTTCTTCTCTTGGACCCCCGGTTTGATCCAGCGGAGGGTTCTTCGTCATCATCCTAATCATCTTGACGTCTTTTCATCGTGACGGTATCTCCATATATGTCAAGAATGAGTTTGTCACTTTCGTAAGCGTCAACTAGTGCCTTGTAGAGATTCTTTTGTTCATCAGATCTGTGGATTGACTTATTTCTCTCCATCTTATCTATGAGAATCTTCTTCAGTTCTAGTTCAGATAGGTTGGCGGCTTACAGCAATTGGATGATTAGATCATTGATAACTAGTCAAACCCTTAGCTCGAGTTGTTCATTTACAGTCTTCTTAATTTTTGGCAAAATCTTGAAGATTTGTTCCTTAACTTATTCTTTGACTTGCTCTTTGATTATTTTCTTGATGTTGTCATCAAGTGTATTGATGAAGTCTTCATTTTCAGCTTGAGCTTCATCTTTGAGTCTATCTGACGGTAACTAAACAATTTTTTTGACGGCTTCATTCATCTTGTTGGCAAGGTACGTATCAACAATGCCGGGAATTGAAGAAACTGTTGCAGCAAATTGGTTTGTTTGCTTGAATTCCAAGAAGTCATTTTCCAAAGTATTTAGTCTATGGTCAAACCCGAATAAAGAACCAAAGTTAGGAAGATCTTGTAGGGAGGAACTTGGAGCAATTGTTGGCGCGGGGACACGTGTTTGTTGTAGAGGTTAAATGGGAAAAATAGGTGGTGGAGGAAGTGTTGTTGCAGACGAAAGAGGTGTCTCAGCAATAGTGGTAACCAGAACATCTACCAGAGAAGTTGACTCAGTGTTAAGATTAAATATAGAGTCAATACCTGTATCTGGACTGGGGTTGAGCATGTTAGAAACAAAGCCAGATGACATAAAAGAACTCTGCTGTTGACCTTCAGGACTGACCGGAGTTATGATCACATGAGTATCTTCTAATTACTGAGTAGTTTGAACCGATTACGTGGAACATCTGTCATTTAGTATCTCTTCCATCCAGATTAACATCACATCCCTATAGAGTTCATCCACTTCTTCATCTTCATTTGTCTCTTCTTCATCCATCTATTCTCCCTCAACATTCGCACCTTGAATTTCTACTTTACTTTCTTCATCATCTGTGGATTCATAATAAGAAGGTGTTTAAACCCTCAGATCTAAACCCTCTTCTTGTATATCTTCTTCATTATGTCTGTCTTCTTGATCATTAGTTAAGAATTTAGGATGAACAAAGTCATCACCATCATTGTCTGATTCAGTCAGCTCATTCACATCATATGGACCTTCATCGTCTTGATCATCATATTCCTGACCATCATCATCTTGACCATCATCATCTTGACCATCATCATCTTGACCATCATCATCTTGATTATCATCATCATCATCATCATAATCATCATTGTCATCATCATCATTCATGCCTACTTCATCATCATCCTTTTCGTCACTGGACTTCCAAGAGATTTGCTCATCATCAGATCCATATGTCGGTACATCGGGAACCCCTGGTTTACCACCAGTTCCTTCATTTGCACTCGAGCCGCTAGCGTGAGAGCTGTGAGTTTGTATCAGGCTTCTTTTTGTGGCTAGCTTCATTTGTTCAGCTTCTATTAAAGCAACCTCAGATAGCACTGTTAGACCTTTAGCTTTAGACGTCTTTGCAGGTTGCTTCTTCTTGGCAGGTTTAGCTGCCTTTGTAGAAGTCTTGAGTCTTTTGCCTTTAGCAGTTGGAGGAGTCTTTGTCTTGTCAGATCCAACTTGCTTCTTCTTGACACTTGCTTTTGTTATTAGAGGTTCAGCTCCTGAAGCAATGGCATAGTACTCTTTGTAGGATTCAGAATCTTTAATGGCTTCAATTGTCAATTCAAGCACCATACAAATGTGTGTCCTCGTGCCTAGAGACAACCTTTATCGTGGTAAACATGTAGTCATCCCTGGCAAAGTGCCAATTTACCCTGTTCCTTCTTGGAATAGATTGATCCTTAGTCATGAAGAAGTTGGTCGATGACCATGTGGAAGCGAGGTAGTACTCTTCATTATCCCTTTTGGCATTCTTAGTCTCTACTTGATAAACAAAGTCCTCCCATAGAAGGTAGGCATAGTCTACGTTCTTCTTATGGTACATGCCCTAAAGGATTCGAGCTTGAGATAGTCAAAGACTGTCATATCCGGTACTTTTACCACTCAGACACTTGCTGATTATCACAGCAAATGATCTCCAAGGTTGATGCAGCTTGTTGACATTGACATCGGTGGTCACCTTTATCTCTTCATTGTGACCAAGATCTTTGAGAAACGTGAGAATTACCTCTTCAAAGGGTAGTTCCTCGAATTGCTGATCAGGGAGTTTAGGGCATATTTAAAGCATTTCTCTGAAGTACTCAAGATTCACAATATGTTTCTTATTGTTCATCTTAAAACGAATCAAGTGGTGATGAACTGTAGCAGTGGCCTAAAACTCTTGCATGTATATTTCTAGAACATCGCTGTGATTTGGAATGCCTTGTAAAAGGGAGTGAGTTTCAAAACATCATACACCACTTGAAGAGTTGCTTCTTTGGACTTAAGGTCTGAGCTTAGTCAAAGATTACTTTTGCCAATCTTGAGTCGGTTGGCAAGAGCGACTAAAGCGTCATCCAATGTAATTTGTTTAGCTCTTGTGATGTCCATGGTTCTGTTTAAGAAAGAATCAATACAGTTTTTATATAACCAAGTTTATATATAACTATATAGACCTTTTATGTGAACACTTTACATTTTATCATGATGTGAAAATTTTCCTTAAGTATTAGGACCTCTAAGACTTTTAGCACTTGAAAAGATCTATTCCTCTGAATGGCAACTTAGATAGACTTATGTGCTTAAGGAATTAAGGCAACTTCTTTGACGATTTAGGAATCGTGGTCTTTCTAACTAGTAGAGAATTTAGATAACCTAAGTCATATTTTAGTTAACCTTGATTTTACCTTGTTTTAAGCCTATTTTTAACTCAATTAGATAGCATAATTAACCAATTTTAATTAGCCTGCTAAATTAAGTTTTAGTTTGCCTTCAAATTGAAATTTTGATCTTAAGTGTTGTTGGTCTAAATCTATTAGATTGGTTCCTTAAAGATTTCACTAGATCAGATCCTAAAACATTCCACTAATCGGATCCTTAATAAAACAACTAGATCGTGTCTTTAAACAAACTACTAGATCGGGGGTCCCTTGATCGAAAAAACAGATTGGGTCCTTAAGAAAAATGAACTAGATAGGCCCCTTAACAAGAATGACAAATCGTGTCTTTTAATAAAATAACTAATACGGGGCTTCAAGGATTTCGACTAGATCGGGTTCCTTTAAGGATTTTACTAGAATCGGGTTCTTAGAGTTGGCTACAATCGATCCTCAAAATTGTTTTTGACTATTTGGTTCCAAGGGAACATGACTAATTGTTCCTTAAGGAACATGACTAGATCGGTTCCCAATTGGTTTGACTAGATCGTTCCCAAAGGGACTAGATTATATCGGAATTTCCCAAAGGGACTTGACTAGTTCGTCTTCACTCATAAAAATTCACAATCACGATTTTGCATTTACAACTTGTTTATTTTTAGCACTCTTTCATAATAACAACACTTTATGAACCATGATAACAAATTGAATCAACAGAATCATCAAGAACATACAAGAAATAAGAACTTTTACACATATATTCATGAAACTACATGCAAGGGAATAATTTTATCATTCAAGCTTATTCTAGAATAGATAAACAGGCATTCTATTACAAAACCCACAAACATTTTACATTATCTCCCAAAAAACTAAATTTTCGATCAACTAAGCTAGCAAGAACACATTCATGAGGAGTCTAAATGAAAAACTGCTTTAAATGGGTGTTCAGCACTCCAAAGCAAACAATATTCCTCACTCAATTTAGGGTTTTATGCAGTTTTGATTTTGATGAACCCTAATTGGATTATTAGGGCTTTTCGAGTTCAAACCCGTATGAAAACTTGATTTAAAACTGATATATAATTTGTTTTGGAGTGAGATAAAAGTATCTTAGTTAAACATTATGTGTGATAAAACATTAAGATGAAACAAGCCAAACGGCGTATTCGAATGGTTTGGAAGGTGGGAGTTTCGTACGTGTGAGTGATGAAAACAGACAGTGTGGCGGATGTGTTTATAAAAACAATTATAGTTTTTGAACTCATTTGCCGCCCTCATGTTTCTTATCCTTTTTATTTTCACTAACAAGTTTTACTAGGTAATTAAAGTTTAACAATATGCACAAATGGTCCCTAATGTTTTTAACTAACATACCTTAAAAAAACTTGACTTCACACAATTACTCCCTAAAGGCATAAACACATAACATGTAAGGCTCACATAAGCTAAATGTAAATAACAAATCTTAAGAACGATAAGCCGTTATTGTTAAAACATATTTCCTTTTAAGCAATTATATAATATGAAGAAATATTTACATTTTCCTTATTCTCCCCTTCAAAAACATTGAACCCAAGTTTCCGTGCATTGAATTCACAAAAAGTCAAATCTAAGTTTTACAAACAAACATAAACCTTAAATTAAAAAGTGGTAAACTATTCAACCCCTTCTAGTTTTCCACAATACATATGATACAGGATATTTGAATAGGTACCACCACTATTCATCAACTTCATCTGCCAATTGTTTGAGAGTCTCCGGCGTAAAACTCCGCATTCCTAGCTTGTTGATAAGAAATTCAATTCTTTCTCTTGCAAGGGCTTTTGTGAAGATGTCCGTCAGTTGATACTCCGTATTGACAAAGTAAAGTTCAATCACCCCATTCTCAACATGCTCTTTGATAAAGTAAAATCTGATGTCTATATGCTTCGACCTGGAATGTTAAACATTGTTGCAGCTTAAGGCAATAGCGCTTTTGTTATCATAGTACATTGGAATTTTATTGAATCCAAGGACATAGTCGGTAGGCTGTGATCTCATCCAAAGAATTTGTGCACAACATCCCAACATAGCAATATATTCAGCTTCTGTACTAGATATCGCAGCGCTTTTCTGCCTTTTTGGTGACCAGCTAACAAGTCTATCTCCTAGAAACTGCATACTACCAGATGTGCTACGTCTTGTATCTTGAGAACCAGTATGATCCGCATCTGCAAATGCTGTTAGAGCAATTGAAGAATCCTTCGGATACCATAGTCCCTGATTGACGATTCCTTGTAGATATCGAAAGATCTTTTTGACCGTATGTAAGTGCTTTTTGGTAGGCCGAGCCTGATACCGGGTACACATGCATATAGCAAATTATAGGTTAGGTCTACTAGCTGTGAGATAAAGGAGGGTGCCAATCATACCACGATAGTGTGATGGATCAACGGCTTTCCCTTCTTTATCCTCATCCAGTTTGGATTTCTCCTCCATGGGAGTATCCACTTGGTCACAAAAATCAAAATCGTATTTCTTTAAAGATTTAAGGGCATATTTTGACTGGTTAATAAAGATGCCTCTGGGATTTTGAAAAATCTATAATCCTAAGAAAAATGAGATTTTTCCCATCATTGACATCTTAAATTTTGAACACATAATTTTAGCAAATAGGTCACAAAGTTCATGTGTGGATGCAGCAAAGACAATATCATCGACATATACTTATGCCAGAAGTAATTCCTTGCCTTCCTTACGCATGAACAGAGTAGGATCCACTAAGCCTTTGGAGAAGTCTTGGAATATCAGGAACGAAGACAACATGTCATACCACGCGCATGGAGCTTGTTTCAACCCATAAAGAGCTTTCTTTAGCTTGTATACGTGATTTGGGTTATCTAGATCCACAAAACCGTCTGGCTGGCTGATATAAACTTCTTCCCGCAAATTACCATCCAGAAACGCAGTCTTGACATCCATTTGGTAAATGACCGTGTTTATGTGAGCGGCAAATGCGAGAAAAATCTTTATAGCCTCTAATCTTGCAACCAGAGCAAAAGACTCTTCAAAATCAATTCCCTCTTCTTGACGGTAACCATGAGCCACTAATCGAGCCTTATTCTTTAGAATTCCTCTCAGTTCATCTAGCTTTACTTTGTAGATCCACTTCAAAGTAATAACCATAACTTTATCTGGTCGGGGTATGAGATCCCATACTTCAAGGCGTTCAAACTCATTGAGTTCTTCTTGCATTGCTTTGATCTAGCAGGATTGAGTCAAAGCATCTTCATACGTCTTGGGTTTAACAGCAGTGAGGAAAGCATCGTAGTAACAGAAAAGAGCTTGCTCATGTAACTGCAGCCTTTTGGAAACTGGTCTATCGAGTTCACAAATTATATTTTCAAGTGGGTGATCCTTAGTCCATTTGCTATTGTGTTTAGAAATTTGGTGATCGGAAATTTGTTGGATCGGGCTGTAGATGATCTTTGTATGAATAGAATCCGATGATGAAGATTGATTAGAAGGGATTTTTGGAATTAGGATACCAAAGTACGGATCATTACCCATATATGCAACTTTAATATTATGAATATCTTCTTCAACATCATTAGGAATGACGAAAGGTTGAGTTTCGGGTGTTGTTTGAGAGTTACTTGGTGAAGGTGCATCTTGGTCAACTGTTGTTGAGGAAGGTGAACTGGTTGATACAGCGGGAACTAAAGCAACTACTTCATCAATTGGAGCAATAACTTCAGGGGCAGGGAAATCAACACTTGGTGGAGGAGTGAGTAATTCATCAAACATTAGTTGAAACAATATATCCTAATCAGTTCTTGTGGGTGGTACAAATGGTATTGAAGGAGGAGGGTTTGGCACAAGTCCTGAACTGATTGTTGCAGGAGTCATTTCATGAAGTGCAGGTCCTGAACTGCTGTGTTCAGAAGCCATCATAGTCAGCTCATCAAAATCTACATGAATTGTCTCAATAATTCGTCTGGTACGTCGGTTGTAAATTCAAAATGCTTTCTTTATGGGTGCATAACCAATGAAAATACCAATATCAGCCTTCGGTTGTAACTTACCCAAATTCTCACTATCATTTATCGGATAGCAGAGTGCACCAAATACATGGAAGAATGATAAGTCAGGAGGTTTGTCATGTAAAATCTCATATGGTATTTTGCCGTGACGAAGGCGTATGATGGAACGATTTTGGGTGTAACATACGGTAGCAATTGCTTCTACCTATAAAAATAACAGAGCTTTTTCATAAATCAACATTGTGCGGGCAGCTTCAATTAGCGTACAATTTCGTCTTTCAACAACACCATTTTGCTGTGGAGAGCGAGACTGGATAGTTTCATGGAGAGATTGCCAATCTTCTCATTAATATTCATGCAAAGTTTGATATTACAATATGTCAGTTCATTAATCTGTTTTTGATTTCTTTGGACATACACTTGAAGCCGCACCTAGATCATCTTGAGAAACTTGATTATGAAATCTGGAGCTTCATCTGTTAATACAAATAAACCAGTTAAAAGAAAATGTTTTTACAAATACTTAAAACTTGTTTGATTTCAATGGAACAAAAAACAGTATACATTCTTCCCAACCCTTCTCTCAATACCTCTTATCATCTCAACAACATGATCTCTTTACTATTTCATCTTTGTAGAAAAAACATCAACTTGAAAAAAGTATACAAAATCTTTTAAAACCCTAAACTTTACACCAATATCAATCTTACACTTTTTAATTTAATTTATTTCATTTTGTATTATATTCAAAATGCAGCAAATCAAGGAAAATCTCATAAGAATTACACAAAGGACTTCTCAAGATTTTGCAAATCAAAATCCGATTTAGTTACTGTTGCCGATTACTTAAGTTTGCAAGCCGATGCCATGGTAACACACGGCAGAGAACCGGCCTATAAGTATATTTTTGGGCTATAAATACAAAGCCATTTTCATGTTTTACACAACTTCTCATTTACAATTTTCTCTAATCAACTGATCTCTTCTCTCTAGCATTCTCTATTCTAATCTTGTGTTAGGTAATTCACTTCAAGAAAGGAATAGCCAAATACGCGGAAAGTTACAGCACGCTCAAAAGTGAATTTGATCTGTATTCATTCTTACCTTATTCAAGGATCATTTTGTATAAATCTATGTCTGTATTTGTTAGTTGACATCATGTGTAGTTGTGTTTTATTATCGATTCTTGTGTGTGAGAAATTCGGGTGTCATCTTTGTAATCTTTAAAAGTGTACAATCGTTGTGAAGGCTTCTCCGCCAAGTGAAAAGAGCTCGGTGACTAGTGTTTAGCAAACTCTTGAGCAAGTGACTCGAGGAGTGGAGTAGGGCAATGAAGGTGTCCTTGTAGCTGAACCACTATAAATACTTGTGTCCGATGATATCTTTCTATCTTTCTCTTTTCTTTTGCATCTCTTACTTCTTATCTATCTAATATCAATATCTAGATCACTTTACTAAAAGTTTTCTAAACAAAGTAATAGTATTTTACAAAGTTTTATTTTAAAGACCAAAACAATTTAGAAAAAACTATTCAACACCCCCCCTCCCCCCCCTTATAGTTTTCCAATTGGCAAACAAGAGCTAGGTAGAAGCTAGGTTACTAAAGTCTTTATAATAAATTGTATTTTAATCTTTAAACGATTATGGATTTGGAAAACTACAAAGAAGGTCAATCTATGCAACGACCACCTCTCTTCGAGGCAAATTGTTTTATTTTTTGGAAAACCCGTTTTGAAACTTACATGAAGTCTAAGGATTGTTTATCTTTTGTATATCATTGCTCAATTGGTTTAACTACATAACTACCACAAAAGACAGGATGCTAAGGGATTTTGTTACACCATATGAAAAGCTTGGATGAAAATCAAAAGAAAATGCTTTCCAAAAATGCATTGAAGCTTTAATATGGTTTTATATAATGCTTTATAAAAATGGGGAATATTGAAAGAATTTTCATGTGTGACACGGCTTCAAAATGTTTGGATTTCTTTTTAATAACTACTCATTAAGGCAACAAACAAGTTAAAGATAATAAAATAGACCTTTTTGTTCAAAAATATGAGGAATTTTCAATTACTGACGATGAAACTATCGATTGTGCCTTTTCTAGATTTAATACCATTATTACTTCTCTTAAAGCACTTGATGAATCTTTTTCAAGTCGTAACCATGTTAGGAAATTCTTGAGGGCTCTTCCATCAAAATGGCGACCAAAGGTAACGGCAATAGAGGAATCCAAAGACTTGTCAAAGCTATCTTTAGACGAACTTGTTGGCAACCTCAAAGTCTATGAAATAGTTCTTGAAAAGGACTTGGAGATTGCAAAGAACAAGAAAGAAAAGTACAAGTCTCTCGCACTCAAAGCAAGACAAGTCTTGAGTGATGATGATACATCTTCCTCGGATAGCAATGATGAGGAATATGCAATGGCCGTAAGGGATTTCAAGAAATTCTTTAGAAGAAGAGGCAAGTTTGTCCGACAACCCTATGCCGACAAAAATAACTTCCGAAAAATCAAGGAAGATAAAAAGGAAGAACGAAGATGCTTCAAGTGTGGTGATCCAAATCACTTCATTAGTGATTGCCCCAAAAACTTTTCCGGTGATCAAAAGGCATTCGTTGTCGGAAGTTGGAGCGATAGTGGAGATGACTCAAAGAAAGAAGAGATTTGTCTCATGGCTCACTCAAACGAGGTATTATCCGATGATCCTTACTATAGTAGCTCATCTTTAGATAACGAATCTAGGGAAAATGAGTATGACAAACTTGGCCAAATTAGTCTTAGAATTATCAACAAAAACAAACATCTAAAGACTAAAAATGGATTGCTCAAGAAGACCATTAACGAACTTAAAACCAAGCTAGACGTATTAGAAAAAGGTAAAGAAACTAGTAGCCATTGTGATGCTTGTAATGAACTTAGATTAGAAGTTAACTCTCTAAGACTAAAACTAGCTAGTTTCGAGAATAGTAGTTCATCTTTACAAAAAATGGTCGAAATGCAAAAACCGTCAAAAGACAAGTGTGGATTAGGATACACAGAGACTATAGCTTCCCCTAGAAACACTAAAATCAAAAATCTAGGAGATCAACTTAAAAAGCTCTCTGTAGAACCGGCTTGCCGGTGCCATTCATCAACAGCACCGGCCAGTTCAAACGAACAGCACCGGCTGTCTGATGACAGTGCAGAAAAAGGAAAAGAATTGGAAACCAACGTAGTTAAACAAAATGACTCCGTTCTAATTACCAAAAAGTCTATTTTAGGTGCACCAAAAGGTAACAAACTACCACCAATTCTAAAACTTGGTCAAGGACATGGAAAAAGTAAAATCCAAACGCCCCATAAAATGACCCATAGGAAACCTAGTAGCCTTTACCCCAAAAGCGATTATTGTCAAGAAGATTGGAACTATGAAACACAACATGAACAACAATTCCAACCTCCTATGTATAATCAATGGTGTCCTTTTCCTCTATTTCCATACACGAGACAACCAAACGGTATGTATAACACTAACGGACCCATGAGATATTGGGGACCAAATGCTTGAGTTGCTTTATGTATCTAGGTACGTCAAAAGGTGAAACTTGACCCGGATGAATGGATCCAAGATAACGTGTAGGTCCAGCCCTAGATAGATCTTTACGCCTGTTAAGGTTGTAGAGCACTTATGTAATCACAAGCAACTCTAAGAGAGACTCTAACAATGAAACTATTGTTTACGCGGAATATAAACAACAGAGTTAAAGAATTACTAAAACAATGATCCTCTATGGATCTTTTCTATTGATAATAAATGTGTTTTTCTAATGGATCAATCAGTTTCAGTTTTCTTTTTTTTCATCCAACTCGTAGGTTTCTTAAATACCCACGAAACCCTAACAAAAAGCTAAAGTGATAAGTGTTATCACTTCCTAGGATATCTCATGCATATCCCTATTACTAACTAACTTTACTAACAACCCGGAGTAAGCATAATACTACCAGGAATAATATTGTTCTACCAGCAGGAATGACTTTTGTACTGCCAGTACTAACTATACTATTATCCTTACCAGTAGGAACTACACTACCAGCAGGAACTGTTTACTCTACCAGTAGGAACTACATACCTACTAGTAGGAGCTTTCTATTACAAGATTCCTAACAATCCTCCCCTAAACTTGAATTTGACATGGTTAACTTCAAGTTTCTAGATAGATCTTTCGTTGATAGCACCAGAGGATTGAACAACAACATCTTAAAAACCGTCTTTAAAAGCAATCTTCAAATACGTTGAATCAGCAACAAGAAAATCATCATCAAAACACGGACTGCAACAGGATTACCACAGCTACATGAATGGGTTTGATGAGCCTTTACCAAGTAGCCATTCACTCTTGGGCTAGTCAGTCCATTGGCACCTAGAAAGGGTTAAATCCATGGAGGACTGAGACCATTTTCAACTCTTTAGTACATGAAACAATGGCGAGTTGAGATCCCTAATGATTTTTGGCAAACC
>BQNB010119286.1:0-14183 GCA_026074375.1 Tanacetum coccineum
TAACTATTTAACTTAAACCTATGAATTTCACTCAACCTTTGTGTTGACTTTTTAGCATGGTTATCTCAGGTAATTGAGTAACTTATGGCACGGAGTGACACGGACTTGAAGATGGCTAAACTGTTATCATTCATACTTTATGTTACTAGATTTTGGGACATCTCTTTCTGTAAAAACTCTGATGAATAAATGAATGATAACAAAATTTTACCAAAATGTCTCTTTACGATTCGTTTTTTATGATTATGACTATTGTACTATGAAGTAATACCTCAGATTAGCTTCCGATGCTATATTTGGCAAAATGGGTGTGTTATAACAAGTGATTGGTTGGACCAAACAATGCTAAGCCACAAATTAAACAAATTGATGAGAATGTCAGTTTTTGCTTTGAGGTACTTCTCATAATCTTATATCAAGTGTATAAATTGAGTTTTTTCACGATAGACAATCACCAATTATGAGATAGGATAATTAGCTTTTCACAATGAGAATGGTTGAGGGAAGCTTACATGAGAATGGTTAAGGGAAGTAAAAGTATTCGGTTAACAATGCTTTTAGGGAAAACAAATGAACGGGTCATTGTTTTGATGTTGGTATTTCCCAACAACATGTAGTTAATTTTGCAACAGGTATAACAACAAAAGGTCATAAAGCCATTTTGAGATATCTATTCTTCATTTCTATAACGAATTTATGATCAAGTTATTACTTGCTTTCTAGTTTTATTGAAATCTAACAACTCATACCTGTAACTAACAAGTAGATTTCATCACATCAGGTGGTGCATGATGTTGATCTACAAAATCTATCGGTTCGTCATGTATCTATACTCAAAATTTTGAACAAGACTATTTATAAATTTGGCCCCTTGCCCGATTATTAGCCTTGAAGCAGACATGTACAACGCTGAATTGTGCAAGATAGGTTAGAAATTTATAAGTTTCTTCAAATATATATTTCTTATAAAGGTTGAGTGTGGGTAGTAGTCAGTATCGGAGTTGTAGAAGTAGGAGAATAATTTGCCTTTTGCCCATTTAATTCTTTACAAACACTTTCAAATATAATGGCCAATAATTTAAGAAAAGTCTCTAACCCAAGTTGTTGGCAGAGTTTACATTGCAAATAAATACCTTCCTGATCACGGGATTCTTATCCATCATGAGATGGATTATGTGCATTTCATGATTCTTAAGATTATTTATTCATTTTTGTATCATGGTGTGCTTGCTATGTTTGGATAGGTTAGATAAACAACATTAATATGATTATAGGGATTTAAAGGGTGTTTGTAACATGACGTATCCAAACACTATCCTATTACTCATGAATAGCTCACTTAATACCCTCTCAAATGATTATAATCCAATTAGTTACAATCTTATAATTCGTTACACAACTCGAGGCTAAGCGAGATCTCAACTACAGGTTATTATTGGAAATTATTTTAGCTAGGGAGCTGATAAAAGCACGACTAAACTACACTTTAAGAGATCAATCAACTAATGTTGGAGCTTCTTCTATCTTGATACAACTTTGGCATCTGGAAGAGACAAATGGTCTGTGTGGTTAGATGTATGGTCGTCAACTATAATAAGTTTTAGGTTGGATGAGATGAAAGAAAATGTCGGTAAAAAGTGTTTGGCTTTATTGTGTAGTATTTCACTCCATGTACGTTTGATAAGTAAAGTCATGTAAAACCGAACATGGTGGTCTGTTGTACTTCAGTGATGAATGATGTTTGGTTTAGTTCATGTAGTGTTTTAAGGTTACATTAAGAAAATAATAGCTACAAAGGTTTTCAAATTTTATAATAGCTACAAAAGCTTTAGTCTTTTATGCATTTGATTTTATAGCTCTTACAGTGAATATCTTTTACCAAAAATTGGTATGTTTGCATACTATTTGTTTAACATATTTGCCGTTATTCATTATTTACTTACCTCCAGTTAGATTTTGTCAAATAATAATATGAAGCGAACCCGCCCATCGGACGGGTTATGAAGCTAGTACATGAATGTAATAAAAAATTAAAGGTCTCATAATACATCAAATCTTTACATCTAAAATTAAGGAAGAACTGTGAACTATTTTTACACTTAGGGCCCGTTTGGTTTGCAGATGGGTTTAGGATTAGGATTAGGATTTGGATTTAAATTTGGATTAAGATTTGAATTTGAATATGATAAGAGAGAGAAAATATAAAATGTAATAAAATAAATTAATTTTATAAAATATTATATAATTTTTAAATGAATATTATAACAAAAATTAAAAATTATCTGCAATAAAATAAAATCAAGAGGTAAATATGTGGCTAAAGTTTAAAAATGGTCCACTTTTGAAACAAAAGCACACAAATAAAAAAGCTAATCCTAGATTTCTTCTCATGATTCATGCAAGCGGAATATCAAAGACTCAGACCCAATATCTGGGCCCACAAATACCAACCAAACAACAAACTTTTACTTTGAGTCCCAACCTAATGTCAAAACCCACTAAACAAACGCATCCTTAGTCCATGAACATGGATCAAAATAACATAATTTCCTTAAATTCTATTGGCAGAATTTCTAAACACGCGGATAACTAAACTAATAGTTCAAAGTTCAAACCTGTGCAAAACACTTCTGTCTTAGGTGTGCTCATTCTTACATACAGGCTAAGAACGAACGGTGTCATAACGCGGTGACCGACGTTATGCCGACGTGTCACCTACGTCACCGACGTTATGACATCGGGTTTGGGAGTTTCGAGTCTGTGTTGATTCCCGAGTTATCCCACCAATGTGGGAACTAACACCAAATAATTTTTTTTTGAATTTTCAAACATTACGGCTATATACCGGCTATATTTCAAATAAATTTAATTTTTTAAACCCTATCTTTACCAAAAACATTTTTTACACACTCTCAAATCTCAAACACACATTCTTATATACTTTCATCATTCAAAAAAATGTCAGATTTTCCAAACGACTTCACAAGCTACATGAATCTCCTTGGGTTGTCGAACTCAAACACGTCTTCTTCGTCAAACCTATCCGGTAACCAACCACGACTCCCCTTCAACAATTTTGGGTACCCTCCTCCGACCCCCGAACACGTCTTCTTCGTCAAACTCATCGTATGTTTTTTTCGTATATTTTTTTAATTTTCACATGTTTTTTAAGTATTGTAATTTTTATTTTATGAAATGAATTAAATGTTTTAGTTAATTTAATTAAATTGAAAAGAAAAAAAAGTGGGTCCTAAAAGTGGCGTTAATATGGTGTTATGATTGCATGGGTTTTTTGAGGTGTTAGTGTTATTGAGTTAAAGATGATGTGACCCTGATGTGACGATGTTATTGAGTTATGACATCTTTCGCTCTAATAAACATCTATATATTGTAACTAGTTTCATAGCCCGCCCGGATGGGCGGGCTAGCTTCATAATATTATTTGATGAATTCTAACTCGATGTGCATAAATAATGAATAACGACAAATATCTTAAACGAAAAATGAGAAGAAAAAAAGAAGAAAAGTATGCACGTGTTAAATATGTACAAAAAACAATGAAATGTGTGACAAAGACTAAGGTGGTTGGTCGGAAGATTTATGTTATACACAAATGTACGCGCATATATGCAAAACATATTACAAATACTATACAATTTAATAGCTAAAAAGCATCTATACTTGGTTCATAGACAATGCTATGTGTTTCACTGAACAGCTAGCATTCATGATTCGTAAGACAACAAACACATATATAACATCCCAAATCTCAATCACCACTACAAATAATATTTGAGTTTTATAATGTGTCCTAGGTTCACTTTGCATCATTTTGCTTTTGGTTACAATAGCTTTAGTTCAGCAAAAAGGTTCTCAAAGGCAGCTTTTTGTCACACCCCACCAAAGTGGAAACGCGATGTGTAACATATCAATAAACATCACACAAGGTGATAGATAAAAACACCATACATGATTTAATAAAAGTAAAGTTATCCGAATTACAACATCTTCAAGAACAAATTTAAAAGTACATGAAACATCATAAGTTGTTTATATCCGAACATGGATATTCAAAAGACAAGGTTCTTGCAATTATGTAGACGTCTTGACAATAACTGAAAAAAAACACGGCTCTAAGTTTCCACCTTGGGAACGTCACCTGAAAAGCATGATAAAACGGTCAACTATCGAAATAGTTGGTGAGCTCACAAGATTTTATACACAAAATGTAGTTTTAAATAAAGAGTAGATGTCCGATAAAAGTTTGCCAACCCAATGGCAAGTTATCAAAAACAGTTGCCCAAAACAAAAATCAATTCCAAATAAGTTGAGAGTCCAAAACAAATCAATGTATATGTATGCTATAGTGATTATGCGAGGCACTACTTAAACGTATTCAGCCTAACCGTTCCAATATCCAATCAAGTTCTAGTTGTATAGTGTGGCACAAACACTTAGTACTATGCACCCTTGTGCGGGGAGTGAGGAGGGGCTAATCTCCTAATAGCGCTATCCATAAGTACTAACGTCTCAATCCCGTTGAGGGGGAAAGTGAGTTAAAAGTAGTGGCGGGTTCCAAGCATACAACAACATACATATAAGTTCAAGTTCAAGTTCAACACGATTCCAAAACAAGTTCAACACGTTCCACAAGTTTGCAAGTTCAAAACCAAGTTCAATAAGTTCAAGTATGCTCGAATGTTTATAAAACATAAAAGTACGAGCATAGAAATTTAATAAAATACATCATGCTTTCCACCCCAAAACAGTTAAAATATGCAAAAAAGGGGGATGTGAGAAACTCACCAAAATGGAGATATCAAGATGAAAGTAACGAAGAAAAGCGGCGATGACAAATCTCAACCGCGACCTATTAATAATAATAATATATTATTAATATTCAATTATGTAAAATATGCAACTCATTGTAATTACGTTATATGCATGTCAATTCGTACATTAGGAATCCATGAGCTACACTTCGCTTTTTATTTTCATTGGTTATCCATTTTCTGAAAATTGCGCCGTTTTACTAGCAACTAGATATCGCTTAACGACTTTCCAAACAACCTCAACACTTGCTTATACCTCATCTCCAGGTTCCTATATATATTGACTTACTACTATGTTTTCCCCAAAGATTCTAAGCAAGTTTTACCTTTCGTAAATACTGGCACACTATAACTAGTTTAAAACAGGCCTGCAGAAAGTTATCAAAAGTTTGGCAACAGCAGGCACCCTTAAACATTTTATAAAAATCTGAAAAAAATACAGGAGGTCACACACATCATGTACAATCTCCAGTTTAAATTTCGTCCAAAAATATTAAGTTTTGACCCGCCTGTGACACAGCATCTTTACAAACGAAATTCTGGACAACCAACACAGTTTTAGCACTTAATCTTGTACAAAGGTTTTTACTAACTTTTACACCTTAAAAATCGACGAGGCCTAGTTCGTTGTAAAGTAGACTCGAAGTGTCCTGAAAACCTAGAAAAGCTTTTGAAACGACCACGTTATGACAACCAAAAGTTGACCCAAATTCGGATATGAAAACTGTCATTTTCATGAAAATTGCCGAAACCAATTCCTAACTAAATTCGGCCATAACTTTTTCGTTTTTAAGAGTTAGAAGCTCTAATTTATATCGAAACGATCATTTGAACGACCTCTACAATTTTATTCACTAAAATCTCAGATTACAACATATAAAATCACGCCCAAACTAACCTAAACTTTTTGGTCTAATTGAGGGTTATAAAACCCAATCAAATCTTCACATTTTCGCACCAATTTCACATTCTACAATCTCAAACTAACCTATAACTTCCACTAAACCTAATTGATTACCCATAACATTCATAATCCAACAATTTCCTTTTTTCACAACTTTTCCATGGATTCCTAATTGACCAAAATTAACATGCATGTATATTTATATATAAGTATAATCAAAATAAAATAGGAAGGATATAACTCACAATGCAATTCAAACGAGATGGAAGATCAAACACACTAAACCCTTGTGGGTTTAGTGTTTGGCCGAACACTAAGAGCACCCAAACGAACCCAAAATCAACTCTTTGTTATTCCAATCTTATTAAAAACACTAAATCTTGAACCCTTGCAACACCAATTATACCCAATTTGATCAAAACCCAAATAAAAATAAAAATTGAGAATCAATAAAAATCAAGATTTTGAGTAACTTGATGCATGCTTGATTTTATTTGAGAAGGATGATGGGGTTTAGTGTAGGAGTGATTTGGGAGTGATTGGAAGTGATTTGTGATGGTTGATGATGAATTTTTGAGAGGTTCTGTGTGGGTTTCGTCGAACAGTAGAGGAGAGGAAGAAAGTCGTTGTGTGTGTTTTTTTTGTCTGTGTGAGTATATGGAATGAGTGGAATAGAATTTATATATTTATATAGGGGATTTATCAAGTATTAGATTTTCCATATATTAAAAAAAAGGGTCGTTTGTTTAGGTGTAGTCGGCCCAAAAGTGGGCTTGGGTTGTAGTATTATTTTTTTTTGTTAAATTTGTATTACACAAAACTTGGGCCCAAACTTTGAATTGACACGTTATAATTTGTAAAAAGACAATTTTGACGCGGTTTCGGCCAAACGCGAAAAAAATCGAAAAGTACTAAAATAAAATAATTAAACTCTTGAAGCGAAAATATGGAATTGTTGATTTCTTGATCGTTAAAACGAATAATTAACCAAAGCTCGACTCGTGAATGATTAAAACGACGATTCTTACTAAATCGACTAAAAATAATAAAATAAATTCTAAAAATATTAGAAAATAGAATTTAAAGCTCGGGGTAAACATTGACTCGAAACTCGAGTTGCACCAAAAACAAGCGTTAAATGCTAAGAGTCATGTCACCACATAAAAGTGACTCCAATAATTATCAAAAGAGTCAATTATCATACGTTTGCTTCCGGTTACCGTCCTCAAAATTTACGGATGTCACACTTTCCAACTTTCCGGCGCCCGCTTTCCGTCAACAAAAAGCATATTTTCTTTCTCAAAGGAAGCTTTCAGTTCCCGACGGTCTCTTTTGCGTGCACAAATAGTGGTACCAATGGAAATCCTAGAATGTCAGCTGTATAAAGCAAGGAAAAACTATCATCCTTTACGAACTGTATGTGCTATCGTCAAATTAAATGCAAGGAAAAACGAAGAAATCTTCCATGTTAAAAAGAATGATGTTTTGCCCTGGGAAGATGAGTTGTGCTAATTGGTTCGATTTTAATAGCCTACCAACTCTTTTCATCTCCATATTTTTTACTCTTAAAGTACTAATCTAAAAGCAAAAAGTATGCAGGGATAATTTTTGGAGCTTTCTATTGTAATGCATCAATATTTATTCAACTGATGTATAGCTAGTTGACGCTCGGACTTGAACTAACTTTTTGTTTTCAATGTCGGTGGTATCTAATGCAAGAAGCTTTGGCATTTATTTGTTTTCATCAAGTTATTTCTTGTGTTTGGAGCAACAGCATGCCTTGGGCTCTAAGTTGTTACATTCACCCAATCAAATAACGAATAGCAATTACTTACACCCAATCAAATAATGAGTAGCAACAATAAAAGTTGTTTATTTAGGCTCCTAATTTGTCGGTGTTCTAGCCAATTTTGACCTAGCAAAACAACATGCCTTGTACACAACGTAGGGGCTGTTTGGCATTGACCTTCAATAGTAATTATTTGAAAATGTGTTTGAATTCGTCTGACCCACAAATGGTCTTAATACAAAAATGGGATTTCAATTCGTCAACCCATTTGACCCTTTTCCCTAAAGCTAAGATATTAGATGCAACCCTTATATATAGGAGGTATCAACTTCAATAAAATCAAACACACCCTAAATAAGCAGTATCACTAAGTAAACCTATAAAGATCCTATATTGGCAGTTTTTTAGATGTTATGCCGATATTCATACAAATTTCTTCAACCGAAAACAACACCATATGTTTTTCGTGTATATATAAGACCATACATATCACATGAAACTCAATAAATGGCTGGAAAAATAGTACTGGTTGACACGGCTAGTCGACCGTTGGATACTTGAGTAGCCTCTTAGTACATTAAACCTCAAATTTTAGATATACTTAAACAAAGGTTTTTGTTGTTTTTGACTTCATTTAGAGGAAGTTACTTGAATATAGTTTACTTACAGTTGGGAGACGGCGGCTGCTAACATTGGTAACCTTTAAATTGATGCCGCCTAATGTTGAACGCTTAAACATGAGTCTATTTAGTGTTTCTTGTGCTTGTGACAGTACACTATCCATCTGCAATCCCTATCAGACAATTAGCCAACCATCTAAATCCATGTATCTAAACATTGATGGGCTTGCTTATTAAGGTAACTGCAAATGATTTTACTGTACATAATTACACTCGTGCATGCAATTTGTTTTGACATAAATTTTTAGTGATTTATTTATACCGGGCGTCGTGAGTTTAAAGTTAATTGCATACTATATGTTTTTTTCGGGGTGGGGAGTGTAACTGTGTGAGGAGATGTGCTAAAATCTGAACCTTAAATCAATAATATTTTTCTATTTCATATTGATATAGACTAAGAGGGTGTTCAGGGTTGCATTTTTCAAGTGTTTAGCCTTTGAATGTAAAAACTTAATTTTGCTTTGCTCAAGTAATCACTCATAGAGGTGCTTATTATAAAAGTGCTTAACAATAAGTTTAAGCTAAACAAATCAATCCCAAACACCCTCTTTATATGTGTGTCTAAAGTATGCAATGATTAGTTTAGAGTGCTAAATAGCTTCTCAAAAAAAGAGGCTTGTGTTTCTAAAGCAAACTCGATAACATAACATTCAATGCTTCAGCAACAATATATGATACTTGCTTATTGTCATCATAGTTAGTTCAGCAACTTAATGCCCATATTATACTATTATCTGTGAATTAACCTTAATAACTTGTTTGACAGTCCTTGTGCAGCAACAAGCACTTGAGCCTTCATCTCACCTGCTGATCTGTGATCATGGCATAATCAAGCAAAATTTTAACTTTGTTACCATTTATTAATAGCTTAAGAAACAAAGGATACTCCTGTATATATGCAAACAAACAATTGGAAACAAAAGTCCATTTCGATTAAAAAAAAACAGTTTTTATAAACATGTTAAAGTTAACTTTTAAGTTTTCATAAACATGTCTTGATCATAAAAGAACATGGTAATGAGTGGGGCGACTCATACACCCGAAAATAGACAAGTATGTAAATTTTCCACACAATGAACTTTTTCTCATACATCAGGTAGTGCGTGTTTTCAGTTGGTTCTTAAGTTTGAAGCCGCTCCCATGTGGGAATCGATAAGTTAATAATATGATAGTGTATATATCATTCTACTACTTTTGCTACCGAAAATAGGTGCTTATTTGTCCTTTTAACTTAGAACTATTGGATATCGAACACAAGTTAAAGTTTAAAAGTTGGTTATTTAGTTGTTCAGGCCATACTTTACTTAGAAATAAGATGATAACATATAAAGTAAAATATTAATATGGTCCATGTAGAGTGCTCAAAATTACTGAAATAGACTGGTACGTTAGTTACACAATAATGAAAAAACCCTAACTAATGTTGGCATATGCAGAGTATGTCAAGGGAAAATTATTATATTACCTCATTAGTTAATAGGGACTGTTAGATAGTAGCAACAATAGAGGTTCTTTCTGAACCAGATAAGAGAAACCTCCAGGGAGATTAGGCTCCAACATGAATCCTAATGTATCACTGCCAAATGTAGTGCCCGTTTGTTGTAATGTTTGGTTTTCATCTCTAACCTTCTTGTGTTAAAGAACTACCCATACATCTAATTCACCTCCTAGAATATCTGCAACGTTTTCATTATGACCCTTTGTGGGAATAGAAAGTCAATACGTGCTATCGTCTAAAATTATCATACACAGTTTGATTTTGAGTTCAGTGACACAAAAATAAGACGTAATCTTGAAAACTGAAATGCTTATATTAGAAGAAAAGATGTTCAAAATTTTATACCTTCAAAGAACCTATTTTCAATGCCTATGGCATCTCAATATATATTTGGCACTATAAAGGACTTTATTGTTAAATTTCACTGAATGAAGAAACAATATGCACGTGAGAGATTCATCAAACAAAAATATAACTGGCATATACATGAGAGATTGAGTGAGTGTATACCATGACCATCATTAGATTGAAAGGAACTTTTATGGCTGGTGATCGAAGATGTAGCTGCTTTTGTTGTATCAATATAACACAATTAGCTAGCTGAATGTTTGCCTCGACGTGATATATAAAAATGTAAGTTGGAAAATAATTAAGTACCTATAGATCTTAGCCTTAAACGACAAGGTGTAAATACATGAATAGTAGTTAAAACTGTGGATCCAACGTGCCGGAAACAATTTAGCCACAAAATCAGGTTATTCCATAGCAAGCCACAACGTGCATTTCATCGAACACTTGGTGAACTTTTCATCAAACTGTAAGAATTGAAGTCAAACAGAAACCAACAATTAAACATATTGATATGAATATTACGTATAATTACTTTCTTTATTACTCTAGTTTTTTTATTAAACTTGAGGCAATTCATTAAATACTTTATGAATTCATCAAATCCATGAAATCAAAGATAAATCAATTGAAAAAATCAAAATTAAACATTCATAATTAGGCAAACACTTTAATTAATCCTTGAAAGAAACAGATTAATAAACATCGCTATGAATTGTAAGAATAAACAATTGTCAACACATACCTTTATCAAAAGCATATGCGATCACCATTCTTGTGGGATTTGTTTGAATTAGAGTTGTTGTTGCCGTGAATTAGTGATTTGAAGATGATAATTTTGGAAGGGATTTTAAAAAGTGAGAGAGATTTGCTCAAAAGTAACTGATGGATGAATGTTTGTGAGAGATATTGGCTAAATATTCTAACTGAAGAGAAATTTTAGCAAGATTTTATGGAAATTGTTAATGGTCGAAAATACCCCTGGTGTTTTCATTATTATCGCCTAGTCATCAAAATGTTCTCATATTGCCCTTTGAGTCAGCATTACAGCATTTATCATGTCCAGTCAGAATGAATTATTTCATGTCTTGCCCCTAAATAGGGGTGAGCAAAACGGACCGTCGACCGGACCGGACCGGAAAACCAGACCGAATATATTTCGGTCCGGTCCTCGGTCCATGGTTTTCATTACATTCGGTCATCGGTCCGGTCGGTCCGATCCGGTCTGTTCGGTCTGGTCCGGTCTTACAAAAAATCCGGCGATTATGCCTTGTAGGACCGGACCGAAGACAGGACCGGACCATTTCGATCCGGTCCTCGGTCCGGCGTTTTGGAACAATTCGGTCCTCGGTCCGATCCGGTTCTCGGACCATGCTTACCCCTAGGCACGTCTGCCGGAATTAAACTCTAGAAAGTATAGTCGGATGGCCATAAAGGTGCAGATGTACCTTCTGTCTATGGGGAGATGCACACATAAATATAAGATTTAACAAAATAGCAGAATGTTGTAGTTCTAGGTTGGTAAGTATTATAACTAAAGAGAAATAATTGAGATGACTAAAGATATGCCTAATTTCATGCCTAAACATGTGTGTCACTATTTTATTGGTTTGTGAAACAGTAGGTCCGCTAGCTGCAACTAACAGGATCCTGCCACGCAGGTTTAGGCATGAAATTAAGCACAATCTTTAGGTCTCTCAATCATTTCTCATAATTAAAAACTTTTGTACAAGATGGCTTGGTTTGTAATGGATCAAAATGGGTAATTTTGTAGGGGTTGCATTTGGGTTAACCAGAAACACTTTGATCAAATATTTTCAACCCGTTTTTATAAATAAATCGTACATAGAAAGATTCTGACAACTTAAAGACTCGTATTCCTTAATGCAGACTGAACAAAAAAAAAACTATTTTTATACTATAATATTATTCTTGGATTTGAGAGAGTATTTATATACTGTAGTAAGAACTAAAGAAGATAAACTCAGTAACTCACAACTTCTAAACATAAAGCTAATATTTTTTGTTACATGACTCTAGCAACAATATGAAATGAGAGAGTTTCAAATATCATGAAAAGATGCTAAGAATAAGATTAATTTACCAACCTCAGACATGATATAACCAGCTTCTTTTAATTGTCTACTCAAACCATCCAACAAACTATACATCTCAATGGCTTTCATGTTCTTAGTATGCGCCACCAAAAACTATACCCTACATCTAACCATGCAGAGCCTGAAGCCTTATTCACTCCCTATTCCTTCATCGAAACTCTGATTTTAGCTACTTTTTCCCAACACCCATTATAATCAGCATACATGTTTGCAACCAAAAGATAGTATCCCAAACTCCGAGGCCTCATTTCCAACAGTTTTTCGGCAGCAAATTTCGGTAACTTATTCTTTCCAATAATCCGACATCCTCCAATAACAGTGGCCCGCATAGCAGGTGTCGGGTCATAAGGCGTTGTTCTTATTACCTAATCATCCAGCTCTCCTGTAAAGATAAACCATACAACATAAAGCGGAATGACTTTGGTCAACAAAAGCAGAATGACTACAAGCTGACAGAACAACAATTGATTCCTTCCCTTAAATCCCAAAACCAGCTATTAGTGAAGTGTAGATCACTTAATCCTTATTGGGTAAACTATCAAACAGCCTTTTAGCCAATCTTGGAATCCCTCATGCTCTATGATCTAACGAAGGAATGCTTTACCATGTATATTGTAGATTTGTCATTAGAGCACACAGAGGAACTGTGCTTACTAATGTCATGTAACTGGGCTCAGTATCAGAATGCAACATTTCTCTAAATAGAATAAGGCTTCCTTTGACTTGTCTAAGTGTGCAAAACCCGATAGTATTGACTTTGGTCAACAAAAGCGGAATGACTACAAGCTGACAATCACATCCACATGATCCCCTTCTCGGATTAGAAAGCATTTTTCGTCCTTCATATGATCAAACATTTCATCAAGCAGCTTACGTGCATTAACCGAATCAATACAATTCCCTATACACAAACATCAATGCGTTAACCAGCATGACCCTGATTAAGAACGCCCCACATCAGGCTGTCATAACCTAGCCCGAAAACTAAGAAATTACAAGGTGATTTCTTGGTCAACACCCTCAAATTAAAAATATTCCACTGTCAAAAAATATACAACAAATAATACATCTAAATTCTAAAGAGGACAAAATGGTCTACCCGACCTAGCCATATGACTCAGAATCGTAAAATGCCTCAACCTTCCTTCTTGCTCAGTCATGTACCCTTCACATAAGAACTAGGGGCGGATCGAGAACACTAACGCTCAGTTCTCGAGTTTCATTTTCAGAAGAAAAGAAAGGAAAGAAAAGGGAACAAAAACATATTTGTGTTCTTGAGTTTTATTTTAATAAGAAAGGGAAGGAAAGTGAAGGAAAAGGAAGGAAAATTTGAAGGTTTTTTGTTCTAAATCTTTCCTCCCATATTTGGGCGGATTGGGAAGGAAAGTGTTTATATTGACAAATTTACCCTCATTTCTTCCACCACAGAGAGTCTTCAACCACTGTGTAATCTTCATTTTTTCAAAATAAGAAACTAATAAAAGTCCTACTGCAAAATGACGCATCGTTTTTTTTATTTAGCGATTATTAGGGCTAGTGATTTCTTGGGCTTTCTTGGGTTTGCACATGGGCCAATTATATTCACGACATGGACCAGCATATTTTTTATGCGCATTTTTACTTGTTAGTTTGATTAAAGAATATTTTAAATAAAAAAGTATATTAACCACAAATGGCTTATTAAAAAAAATTAAATTAGTAGCAGATATTTTGTTTAAAGGGCATAAAAGTAAATTTTTATGTTTCTTTTCTTTCTTTATTTCCTACTAATTTCAAACTCGAGAACACAAGGTGCATAGTAAATTTTTTTTCACTATCTTTTCTTTTCCTTTCTTTTCACTCCTTTAATAACTCGAGAACAGAGCATTAGTGCCCAACCCAAGTGTTACGTTTCTCAAAGAAACTAGACCACCAACATGTTTGGACCACTAGTTATATTTTTTTTTGAACGGCAAATTGATATTATTAAAAAAACTAGCAAGGAGCTAGAAATTACAAGGATATGGATTTAGGAC
>BQNB010119287.1:0-20840 GCA_026074375.1 Tanacetum coccineum
AAAAGGTCATAAGTCAAAAAGTAAGATCGGACCTGAAAAGTCAAAGTTTAAAATAGTCATTTAAAATTCCGAAAATTTCCAGATGTTACAGTAAAGCTATCCAAATACAATAATTTGCGAGTGAATAAAACATTATCTTTTAGTTCTTGTTATCCACGGAATAGTTCTAATTGGATACAGGGTATGTTTTAATATAAACAAACACGATGCGGCCACCGTTAGCTCGTCTAAGGTGGACCAAAATGCCTTACATACCACACATAAACTGCCTATAGAGTTGCCTATTAATTGTAAACATCCAGAATTGACGGGGATGGTGAAAAAATGATACAAAGAGATGGCACATTATTTACATCTAAAAATTTAAGCATATTAGTCCTAAGTGTCTTATATCAACCGAAGTAAATGAAAGAAAGGCTTTAAGGTTAAAGGGAATTTTTACTATAAATGTCATTCAACATGGGCATGTTGTTCTAATGCACGGTCTTAGTTATTTAAAATTGCCATTATTCTTTAAATTGATTGAAGTTTAACTGTTGGTTCCAATTCTAATGGATCTTGCTTATCCTTTGAGACTTACTTTGGATAAATCCAAAATAACTATGATAGAAACTAAGATTTGAGAATATTACAAACTATGCAGAATCTAGTTTGCAATACTAAGAAGAAAAAACAATGAAACAATAATAACAAGATTAAATAATAAACCAAACTTTCAGCCTCAATATATAACGATCACTTCTAGAATAGTGATAGGGTTTTACAAAAACTTGAATCTATACTATTATGATTAACTATGAGATTTGATACGTATTGATACTCTATATTGTGTGTTTTGATACAACTAACTCTATACCATAAGACCTCCTTTTATACACCAAGGAGTCCTAGATGATTTACAAAATATTCTATAAAATAAGATTATCCTTGAAGATCTTTTCTATAAATATAAATCCTTATCCCGTAAGCAATCTTGATCTTTAGGGTTTCTTTGTCTTTATCCATCCAGCAGTTGTAACTTCCTTTAGCAGTTGTTAGCATTAACTTTGTTGAAGACAGTAGTAACCTTGTATACCAGCAACACTAATTGAACACAAGCAGCATTAATTACTTAGAACATTTTCTTCATTCTTCATTGGCAGTACTAAGTTTATTCTAACAGTACTAAGTTACACTAATAGTTGTAACTTCTATACTAGCAGTACTAACTTTTGTAATAGCAATAGTAGTGTTTTGTCTTCAACTCTAAACAGTCTTAACTTCTACTGATAGTAGTAACTTTACACTTACCAGTACTAACTACTTAGTATAATTTTCATCAGAACTACTGAACATCATTAAGTTTGGCTTGATAGCATTAATATATACCTGAACAACAGTAACTCCAAATCTTCATAAAGCCTTTTAATCCTAACAATCCTCCCCTAAACTTATTGTTCATCTTCTAAATCTTCAAGTTTCTTTGTTAAAAGCTCTATCTTCTTCAGGAGGATGTATCCAAACACTTCATTGAGCTACATATCTCTCTCTAAGTTGTCTTCTGATTAGTCTGAGAAGATCATAAGCTATTTCAACTTCATAGTCAACTTATAGCCTTACATCATTCCACAATTGATGAAGTGTGTTCCTTGTAAGTGGATACATTCTCTCAACCAGCAAATAATATACTATATTCTGCATTGTAATACAATATACCCCACAAGAATCATATAGCTTCTAGTTCTTCACTTTGACTAGTCCTTGTTGATATGTCTATATAGTATCTTCAATTTTAGGTTTAAACATGGTCTTCAAAGTACGAAGTAAAAGATTATCTATGTCATCCACTGGTTATGTCTTCTTGAATCTTGATTTGACAATTCTCCACAAAACTTCTAAGTCTTTTCTGTTGAAGTTCTTAAACATTTGTCCAAAAGTTAGATAGATTTGAGAATTACCATCTGCTCTAATGATCTTGAAATAGTTCTTCTTCCATTCCTTGTGAATCTTGTAATCAATGATGGTTGGTGATTTTGAAGACAATGGTGTAGCATCAACTGTCACATCATCTTCATCCTCAGGAACTATTTCCATACACCTTTTAAGCTTTGCAGAATCATCATTAGCTACTTCAGCTTGTACATTCTCATCTAACTTTTTCTTCTTGGACATGTCAGATTCAAGTTGTTTTGTTGTTCTCTTAGAACTTCCTTCTACTTTGTATTTGATAGCACCAGAATCCATAGCTACAAAATCATTTATCCAATCCATAGTTTTATTAAAATTTTGATGTACTTCTTTAAAACTTTTACTCTTTAATATATTGTGAGTAAATCCAACCATATTCTTCAAGTAAGTACACATGTGCTTTCCCTTTTGTGCTTTGGTTGGTGGTCTTCTCCTTCTCTCTTCAGTTCTAAGCATCTCAAAGTGCTTTTTCCTCTTGTTTATGAGCTCTACAAACAACTTTGACTTTTCTTCAATAGATAGCTCACCTTTCTCTTAATCTTGAAGTTTTGCAGCAAGCTTACAGTCTGCATCCATCATAGCCTCTATATTATCCCATTCAGCAATCAAGGCTATGTTGGTTTCTTTTTCTTTTTATCTTGCAAGCCTTTTCTCTTCTTCCAATTCAGCTTGTAATTTAGCTTCAAGATCTCTAGCCATTTGTTCATCCATTATAAATTGTTCTTTTCTCTTCAAAGGCCTTTCAAGCTCAACCATTTTTGCCTTGTCTTTGTCTTTAGCTTGTGATGGTTTTGGAGAAGATACTATTGATTTTAGAGAAGGTGTTTTAGAAGGCTCTTACATCATAATCCCTTTAGCCTTGGTCCTTATAGTAGCAGCAGTAGTAACTATTGTAGCAACAGTTGTAATAGCCTTTGGTTTAGCTCTAGGCTTTAGCTGCTTTGATTTCAATTAAAGTCTTAGCCAGATTTAATTCATCATCATCAGTTGTTATAGTAGCAGTAAGAGCAGCACTAACTTCAACATTAGCAGTAGTAACTACTTCACCAGCAATAGTAACTGGTTTAGTAGTACTAACCTCATTTTCTACAACTTTTGAACTCTGCTCTTCTTTCTCACCACCTGAAACATCTACAATCACTTCATCTCCATTAAAATCATTAACTCTAAACAAGTCTCGATCATCTATCTTCTCTTGAGTTTCATCAATCAATGTAACCTCTACATCTTGATTAATGTTGTCAATCATCCTCTGCTATTTGGATGCATCCTCCTGATCACCCAAACTTGCTTCAACATCTTTAGAGGATTCCACCCTGCTAGCTGCACCAACCTTCTTTAATCTTTTAAGCTCTGTGGTTCTTGACTTTCTTCTCTTTTCCAGCTTCTTGACTCTCTTCTTCAAACTAGCAATCTCCTTTGCTTGAACAGTCTTTGCTTCCTCCAAGTCAAAAACCTGTTTTTGCAATTTGGTACATAAAATCATCAATTCAGTTAGTTGTAGTCTATCCTCACCACTAGGAAGTGGATCATTGTAAGTTGTGGGTATACTCTCCTCATTAGGAATTTCATCTTGAGAAAAATCAGCATCCTTCCTCTGCTTCCTCTTAGACTTTTGTTTCTTCTAGGGTTGAGAGGATGATGTTTGAGTAATAGTAGGTGTGTGATGGGGATCAGCTGGTAATTCTGAACCTTTACCTACTTCTTCAGTAGCTTTAATCATCATGGTATCAAATAAAGGTGTTATTACCCTAGAAAAATCTTTTCCTGTCCTCTTCATATTTGTAAAGATATTCTTAGTATGAGAAGAGTTAACAAAAATCCTCTTGTGGTGTGACATATCACCAAGTTGCTTATTTATAAAAACTTGAATAAACCTTGGATACATAAAAAACTTAACACCACCTTCGAAATTCTTCATCATGCTCTCTAATATATACATGGAAAAGTTAAATTTATGATTATTGGCCAGGCTGATTATTACAGATGCCATAGTGCTACTAAATTCATTCCAGGCAGTAGTTTTAGCGCTAAGGCATTACAGAATGGTACAAATTAAGAACTTACATTGGGGAGAGAAGAAAGCTTTATAAAAAGTAAGCTTTTGAGATGGTTTTATATACCCCATTCTTGCCAATTCTTCAAAAATAGTATCATTGGGTAGACATGCAGCACCTTCAGTATCATCCAATCTAAGATCATATCTAATAGATGCTTCATTAACAATAACCTTCTTCCCATCTACTAAGGCTTGTATCCGAACATCCTCATTAATAGTTTTAACCTTGGCAGAAGTCCAAAACTGTTAAATACATGAATTATAGATCGTAGGATTCACCGTTAATGCATACTTGATCGAACTAGCATTTAGAAAATCGATGATTTGCTCAAATCCTTCAGATTCAGCAGGTTTATCTAAAAATGCAACCAAATTGTGTGTTTTAGCGAACGTGGGTGTTGACATTGTGATGGGTTTTGATGATTGAATATGAAATTAAGTTAGGGTTTATGGTTAGAGAGTATTTGAATGATTGAAAATGATTATAAAAAAGATATAAACCCTTAATTGATAATCATTTATATTTATTGTAACACCCCCTAATTGGGTCGCAGCGGAATAAGTGTCCGAGGAGTGTTACTTTAAGATCAATAGCACAAGATATATAAGAACGACACAAAAAGTCGTTTAAAATGATACATTGGATTTAATTGAAAGACTTAATACAAAGCATATATGCTTATTTGGTCATTGCTGAATATTACATAAGTTGACAATACATTTCCAAAATTTGATGCACCTTAATCTTTTGAGCGTGTCAAATCCAAAATTTAACCAATGCATCTACTGGTTTCCATGCCTATTGATCTCATTGAAAACATTGTTTTTAAAAAATGTCAACTATTAATGTTTGGTGAATTATAGGTTGATAAAATCATAAGATGCAGGTGCAAGACCTTTTCACGTGATAATGCAACAATGCAGAATCAAAATACACAGATTACATTTACACTAAGTTCATGACACTGAAGCTCGACGATCTTTCTTGCAATTAAACTATATATTGCAATTTCTGCCTCATTAGATGTTCAAGCCGAAAAACATCCCTAAATTCGACATGCTATACGTTCGTTCCCGGTGTTGTATGTCACTCCCGAACGGGAGCGAGGTGTTTACCCAAATAGGATCTATTCATAACATTCGCGCTCCATATGTTAATTCTAATTACATTATGCAACTTGACAGTCTCATGATATGGGGCTCTAGTTAAATTTTGGGTTATCGCCTAACCTAGGCAAAACATGTAACTCAAATATAAAATAACACTTGCGTCAAATTTATAAAAAACAAAGCATGTTTCCACCCCATAATTATAAATCATGAAAATCGTAAAAAATGTCGGGCGCTATGAACACACCTTGAGTTCTGATATCCAAAAAATCACAGATAAAGCGTCACGTAAAAGATCAAATGCAACCTAAATTATGCTTGGTCGTATAAATACGTAGTACTTTAATCAATAATCATTGATTATCTATTCTTATAGGTGTTACAAGTACTATCGTTCGGGCTTTCATAATTTAAGAGGTCTTGACATTGACGTACGAGTGTTAGGTCGCTTTAAAACGTAAATCCAAACAACTCGTCGATACGCCATCGAGAGGCATCATTTTGAAACTCCATAGTATTATGTACTTTGATATACACATAATATTCTTATATAGATCAATCTCCAACTAATGGTTTTGGTTAAAAAATTGAGTGTAATAAGTTAAAAACGTTTATAATTAGCGTTTTAGTAAAACTGGCGTACCTTTCGCGTTTCTAACCCAGATTCTCGGTTTTCTTATGTTATTTTCGTTTAGTAGACGGGTTATCGATATTGACATTTCATAAATTTTCAGTCCCTGAAATGAACAGTAACTTTTACTGTTCATAACAGAAATGATTTTATATAATTCGGTATTTGTTGTCGTAAACCGTAAATGTCGTATTTTAATTCGTTACTAGTTCGTTTTTCAATGATTTCTTTCGAGGACTAGTTCCTTATATTGAAAGGTTCTATAATTTTATGAGGTTTTACAAAAATATAATTTCTGTCATGAAATAGTAACTTTTATAAAAATAGTTTTTATATAAGTATTTTGTCGTAAACTCGCGATATCATTAACTATTTTCTTATTAATTGACAAATTACGATTCTTAGCATGTGGAATTCCTAAAATATGCTATTATTATGTTAAAATATCAAACTTGCTGTTTGATATTAACTTTTTAAAAAATTTATTTTCATTAAACTCCGTTTAATTTAACGTATAACTCCGTTTTTAACGTAACTTTTTCGTTGACTTGTCCGTTTTAACAAGTTTCTTACCTTTTTCGGAATCTGTCATCCTTCGGTGAATTGTATTATCTTATAAAAAATATTAAATCCTTTGTTTAGGAATTCGAAAACTACTGGGACCTGTATGATCTTTTATATAAACTCATTTATATAATATGTTTTATTATACTTTTTAAACCTCATAGTATTTATCACAAGTCTTTTATAACCTATTTATATCATATGTATTAAACATATAATAATGTCCATAGTTTTATATGTCCATGATCGTCAATGATCACAAGTTATTAACTTAACATGAATCATAAACTTTCTTACTTAACTTTTTTTCGTTTTTTAATCTACAAGTTTACATATGAACCTTTTTGCTTCAAATCGAGCTATGTTACAAGACATATATATTCTTCTATTTCATGATTTTTTTACCAACTTTATTACATGTGGTGAAAGTGCAAAAAATCATTATCACAAGAAAAATTATATTTTTCAGGTTCAAAAGTATTCCTAATGGTGATTTTACTATTAAGCATACTCAAATTGCATTAAAAACTCATAACTAAAAGACATAAAGGTTTAAAATAGACCTGATGATATATTATGATGATGAGAACACAAATGCTAAACCCGTGTTTAGCCTTAAAGCCAAGCTTGCACTTAAGAATACCGTGTTTTAAATATAATACCCTAATCTTGATTTTTGCTTCATTACTTGTTAGTAATTAATCACGGCTTCAAAATACTTTGAGGTATACTTAGATAATGGATGTGTATAGAAGGGTATAGGTTGAATAAAATTTTGTATGGTTGGGTCTTTGTGGTGATTTAATGCCGAAGCAATATAGAGAGAAAAAAGGAAAGAAAATTTTGATTTTTCTTAAGTGTTTATGTGTATGTTCTCTTACTAGATACATGTATATATATGGTGCAAGAACTTAGTCAAGGGAACATGGTATGGTCCTAGGGATGGTCTTGGTCATGGTATTGGTCAAAGAGAAAAGGCATGGGCTAGGTATTAATGAGAAGGCATGGTACAAGAACAAGTGGTGAAGTCTTTCCTTATATCTTTGAATCATTGCCATAATTTCGGCAAATAGAAGATATATGTGATGATGTTTAGTAATTTTTTTATGTATTGGGTATAAATGTGGGTATTTGTTGAAGCGTAGAAAAGTTTTTGTGGTTTCCCGGATGCCTAAACGAAATTAATCGAGCGAAACGATAACACTTAACGTATCCGATAAAAATAATAATGAACAAAGTTAATAATTATCCTCAAAATAATTATATAACCCTTGCTTGATGTAAACCATTAATTGTTTGATGCCCGTTTACATTGAGCGCTAATTTTTAGCACTAACCGATTTAAACTTAAATTATGAAAATACAAGACAAACGTGTATGTGGGGGGTTGAAATTACAAGCAAACGTGTACGACACTAAAAATAAATAGTAGGTTTATTGACGTCGTCAATGACTTGAAAACACAGGGTGTTATATTTATGGAAAGTACCCTCAGCAGCATTAACCAACACTAGAAGTTGTAAATTTATGCTTAGCAGCATTAACTTTCAACTGGCAGCACTAAGTGAATGCCTAGCAGCATTAATTTTTAGCTGGTAGAACTAAGACATACTAAGCAACATTAACCTAGAACCAGCAACATTAAGTTATACCTAACAGCATTTGTTAGGTTTAAGAAAAAGACTCAGTCACCTCGTGTATTGTATAGAATAGCATAGCTAGTAGTTTAACCGTATACGTATGACTTATGGTGTTGGGCCAGGTCTTTACCCACATGTTAGCCCACTCCATAGCCTACTTAGGGCACTATGACTCTTGAATTTAAGCCCCCTCTAAGCCCTTGAGAGGGGTTGGTATTATCATTTTACACAGACAATTTAGTATGTTTTTCTCTAGTTTTATCCCAACCATCTCTCTCTCTCTCTAACTTTCTCTCTCTAGTTCATATTGTGTGAAATATAGGAACCTACAATTGGTATCAAGAGCCACGGGTGGGTTAATTGGTTTTGTCGTGGTAACTTTGAGCTTATTCATTCGTCTTATAGATGTGGCTTATTTTAAGTTCTTTCTTTATCACGGAAATATTTTTTTGGTTGTTTGTTGTGTTCCCTTATTTATAATAGTGGCTTAACCTTTTCATTACAAACTTTGTTTTGTAATTTTTTTTTAAAAAATCACCTATAACTATTCGTCAAAAACGTGATACCATAAAACTTTGTTTTGTAAATTTTCTAACCAGCCCATTAACGCTTATTCTAAATCTCATATAACGTGAAAAAAGTTTAGTTGTTTTGGTTGTTTCCATTTATCAAACAGTTCTTTTTTTCAAGAATATTTGCTTTATTTTCTCTTCCTTATTTGTGTTTTACGAGCTTATTGACAGTTTTTTTCTAGCTTATTTGTCGTTCTTCTCGTGGCTTACAAGTTACAAGAAATATTGAAGAAACCTTCTTCATTGCGGTTTGTGTATAAAGAGAAATTCTTCGTTGCATTTTTTGTTTCAAGGGGACAAGAGAGTACCAAGTGATAACGACTCAATGAAAGTGACTTGTCGTCCTAAAAAGTACGTACTGCGTTTTGTCCCTACAGGTTGCGTTTTGTGTTTTTTTTAGGTTACATTGCGTTTTACCTTCAATTAGTTGCGGTTTGTCTCAACAAGAAGCATTGCGTTTTGCTTTTGTGATTTGCTTTTACGTTTTGCCTCTTGAAGACCTTTATCAAAGCAAATAACAACATTATGCTGCCAAAAATTTCCTAAAGTTGCGTTTTGTATTGATCAAATTGCGTTTTAAGTTCTTGCAGTTTGTCTCTACTTGTTGCGGTTTGTCTCAAAGCACAACGTTGCGTTTTGTCTGAGATCTATCACTGCGATTTGTCTACTCAAGCATATTGTGTTTTGTCTTTACACAAGTGTGTTGCGTTTTGTCTCCAACTGAGTGCGTTTTGATTCTCAGTGAAGACTCCGTTTTGTTATAACTCAAGACTTGCGTTTTGGTTCCTAAGATGTGCTATCATTGACATACCTTGGTCTTAACTCAAATACTTAGACTTTAAAAGATGACATGTAACATGTGTTGTTTTGGTTTTTCGGTTTTGAGTGTCGGTTAACTACGAGACTTACAATCTATACCATTGTGATCGTGACATCGTTTCGATCAACGTGGTGTATTTACTTGCCACCGAGGACAACCGTAGCATTCCGCGAGATTAAAATATTAAACGGTTCATTTTGTGAAATTTTAAACGAAGAAGATGCATGAATCATACATTAATATTGTTTAAAAAGTTCAAATTTTCATTTCTAACCTTTAGTTTTAAATAGGTTTTAATTTTAGCCCTTAGTTAATAATTCTTGTATTATTAATCCTTTAACTTTAAATAATTTCCATATTCACCCTTAGGTTTCAAATTACTTTAGACTTTAGTCCTTGTTATATAATAATTTCAATTCTAACCTTAAGCTTTAAATCTCTTTTATTTTTAACCTTTTATTTTCAATCATTTTTACTTTTAGATTTTCAATATTAAAACATTTCAATTTTAACTTTAGTTTTACAATTTTTTTCAAGTTTAGCCATTTAATCGTTTCTACCGTTAGTCCTTATTTCAAGCTCTTCTAATAACCGTCAATTAAGATCAAATTCATTAAAATCAATAACGATTTTTTTTAGATAAACAAAACTCTCAACAAATCACTTAATCTATTTAAGATCCTTAATTTCATTTCACACATCAAATTTCAATGGAATCTTTGAATTCAAATTCACAAGAGAGAGAGAGAGAGAGAGAGAGAGTTGTATCAATTGCAACAAATGCAACACAAAGCAAAGGAAAGTTGCATGAAATCTTTTCGACCTACTCAATACAACATCTCAGGTTCTTCATTTAATGATTTATATTCAATAATGGATTGTCTCGAACGGGCATTTGCAACACTCTTTGAACAAGATGTTCAGACTTTTACAAGCATAATGTTACTAAACTTGGATCAACTAGAAAAACAACTTGATAAAGATGAATTTCAAGGAGATAGATCCATGGCTGCATTTTGCGTGATTAATAAACAATTTCAGATGTTCATCGACTTGTAATTCACTTAGGATTATGACAATATCTGACAAAATATAAATTGTTTTTTGCTGGAATATACTAGATTCGAAGTTAAACTGTTTGGAGAAACACTACTCCTAACTTAGGTAATGTATAGATAGTTCTCTTGCTGAAAGAACACGTCATAACACAGACATCATGATAAGAAGGATGTATGAAAGATAGATGAGTCAAAAGAGAGTTAAGTTGTTTTTGGGAAGGTAAGCATTAGATGCTTTGTTTAGTTGTTACAGATTGCTGTGGGGACAAAGTTAGTTGAGCATATTACAAGCAGCTAGTTCAAAGGAATTATATCACACATGCGGTGGAGGCAGATATCAGCACTCCAGTACACATGACCAAGTGCCATTTGCTGAGGTACTAATAGATTGTCTTACATAAAGTCATTTGCTTAAATGAACATCGCATACACGACGCAATCCGGAACACATCTATGATCACATATCTGTTGGAAAAGGTTGATAGCAATACCACTTCTGATTCAACAAATATGTGTCATAGGGGAGGAGAGATTGACTAGGATGCTAAACAATACCAAGCAAAAAGTCCTTTGCTTAAAGCTGAGCTTGTCAAATCAAAAGAAATGATTGAAAAAGAAAAGTAAATGAACATTTCACGACAGGTTTTTTTTTAACTGAAAAACTATTGTATTTCACTTGAATTTCAATACAAAACAATAAGGAGAAGTTTTCAAGTAATAAAACTTGTAAGAGCCAGGTTGTCCTGAGTTTTGTGATTTTTTTGAGATAAATGATTTGAAAGCTTAGCTACAGGCCAAAACCACACTAATTTGCAACTTGAAGAATCAAATTAAAAGTGTGAAGGATGAAAGTAATGAAGCCAAAGTTAAAAATGATATAGATGTAATTGAAACTATTAACATCGAATTAGAACACAATGTGGCTAAATTACTAGCAGCAAATGAGCAATTACATAAAGAAAATGAGCATTTGAAACAGACTTACAAAGAACTTTATGATTTAATTAAAAAGATACGCGTTCAGAATAAAGACAAATAGTGACTCTTTAATTTCTCAAATTAATCAAAATTCTGTCGAAAATGCTGATTTAAAAGCTCAGATTTAGGAAAAGGTGGTTGCAAACGCATCATTAAAAAATAAATTAAGAAAGTTAAAAGGAAATAGCGTGGATACTAAGTTTGCCAAACCATCAATCTTGGGGAAACCGGTTTTACAACCACTTAGAAACCAATCAGTTGTTAGACAACCGAATGCGTTTAAATCTAAATGACCTAACTTTCCAAAACCACGGTTTGCCTCCCAAATTGATGTGAATAACGTGTTGTCAAAACTAGTCACTCCTCATTATTTGCCTAAAGTTCGAGAATATGTGCTTGCAAAAACCCATTATGCTGACTTTGCTACTAGCTCATAATAGGAATAGGCAAGAAAGTATCGTGATGGTTCAAATGATAGGCTCATAATAACTATATAGATGGAAGCTAGGAAAAGACTACAAGAAAGAAATAGAATTCCTAACCTTGTATGTATGCATACTTTAGTCTACAAACACTTATCTAATGTAGCAAACCAACTCCTAGGAATAACCAATTAATATATAGAGGTCGTTTACTGTATTACTAAGAGTAGTTGTGGAATGTCAAATGGTGTGTCGCTAGTAGATCACTCTAGGAATTCTAGTTCCTTTTCAGATTCCAAACATTTCTTTTTTTCTATATGTCATAAATGTGTCTTTAATGCAATTCATAGTTGTGGCATACAAAACCCTGAAATAGTGAATACACGTTCAGGGTTACAACAAACTAACTGTTTACTAGGTCAATACCACAGAAGCCTGATAGCGCTGGATTGTTAATAGGACAATGGTTTTCTCCCAAGAAGTCTTCCGCTGTACATGAGAAAACAATGACTCCTAGATCTTGTCTTAAGTGGAAACCGATGGGTAAAATTTTCAAGACAATTGGTCTTAGGTGGGTTCCTATTGGAAAGATATTCACATTGAGCAGAACCAAGGTTGACAGTTGTAACCTACAATTGATTTAATGAGGAGATTACTAATAATAAAAAATCCCATATGAATGCGAAAAAAAAAAAAACTCTTGATGTTTATGACTTGTTCTTTACTAGTGCAGGTACTCTTAATAATCTAAGTGCAGGTACATCTTCTTAATCCTAAAGGAAGATCGTAGAGTTTGGTTGATGAAAAGATCTGATATCTCATAAACCAGGGCTTCAGGAATTCTGATCTGATTGAATAAGCAAATTATTGAGTCTGTTCACATCAGTTCAGGCCTCGCTCTTCATCGATAGATGGCGTTGCTGACAACTCTTCAGGCCCCGTTCCTTAAAGAAAAGAAAGGTGTACGCTTCAGTGCGCTTTATCTTTAGAAGAAGAGAAATCTTCTTGTTTTTGACCATTCTTATCAACATGATTCATGTTTTTTCCATGCTCGTTTTGTTATCAAGTGGATCAACGTACCTTGATTGTATTGTTATTCACTTGTTCAATCAAAAATCGCAACCTCATATGCAATTTTTGAGGGGAAGAAGTGTGAAATAACTACATGTTGATTGATGTTTGAAAATGGTCATATGGCTCCTGAACACATCATTCCAGAAACTCGGACATTCATACTTATGACCTCCTGGAACAAATCAGTTTAGGAATTGTACCACAGACTCCTTCTCCTACAACATAATGTTCACCCAATAAGATTGATTGGGTATTCGTTTTTTTTTCTCTTTTGTTTGATGTAGTACTTTCATCCTTTACCAATGTGTTGTGTAGCTGTTCTTTGTAGCTATTGTCAAGAACCCGGTGTTTAACTGGAACACATCATCAACGGTTTTGATCAGGTAACCTTCTACAAGTACCTCACAAACCACTCAAGAAGAACAATCTCATGTTTTTCCTACTAGTGTTGAAGAAGATGCTCATAGGTAGTGAATGTTGTACACAGGGATTAATGATATGTAATGTGGTTTTCCAAATTACTGAAACCTAGTTCTGAAGAATCATCTTCCCAAATTGTTATCCCAACCAACATGCATTCAGTAAATTAACTATAAAAGCACATCGAAAATAGACTAAGGATCATCTGCTTGACAAGATTATCGGTGATCCTTCTAGACTGATATCTACAAGACTCCAACTACAAACCGAAGCCCTGTTCTGCTACTATGATGCTCTCCTCTCTTCAATTGAACATAAAAGTTATAAAGATGCATTAACTAAATCCTGTTGGTTTGATGCCATGAAGAGCTTCATGAGTTCGATCATTTAGAGTTTGGGAGCTAGTACCTCATCTAGATCAAGTGATGATTATTACCATGAAGTGGATTTATAAGGTGAAATTAGATGAACTGGGAGGTGTTCTGAAAAACAAGGCAAATCAAGGGGCAAAAGGAAAATGGAGTGGTGGAACTTTACTTCGTCAGCACTGGATTTCAGCTGGCAGATATCATCTCCAAGCCGTTAGGACGAGAAAAACTTAAATTTCTCATGTAAAAGGTTGGAATGCAAAGCATGTCTCCAGAAACGCTAAGAAAGCTGGCAGATGAAATAGAAGAGTTATGGTGGTATCTCTTCATGTATCCTATGTAAATATATAAAGCATGTCTCCAGAAACGCTAAGATTTTCATTTTTATATGTACATATTTCAAACCAAAAAGAAAATACAAAATTATAAAACCAACAAAAATCTAAGAAAATAGAAAATACAAAAAATAGTTATTCAAGACATATCTTCTGCTTATCGATAACATTTACAGACCTGGAAATGTCATTCAATAATGACGCGGGCCTTTAAATGAAGCTCGAACAGAAGTTCAAACTTTTCAAAACATGTCTAAATGGCTTTCTCTTATTTCTGATATGCAACCCGGTTTTCAAAATGAGGAAAGCTCGTCGCCAAAAAGACGGCTGTTCCTAACAATGGGTGATCAAGAAAAGAAGTCTTCTTGTTAACTAAATAATTTTTCGTCTATCATTCTTCTAAAAATTATTTGTGTTACACGTGGTGAAAAAGGTGTTGTCTTTTAAAAACCAAATCAGTCATCTTAGTCTCTCATCAAAAAAAGATTTTAAAAGAATTTTCTATCACTCAAACAATGTCTACAACTCTTTAAATAGAAAACAGGACATTATTTGAGGGGGGAAATGTGCTAATAATTCTTTCAAAATGATCTTTCAATCATCGAGAAAACAAAAAAGGTTTGATAGTAACGGATCATGATTTAAAAGGGGAGTTAATGTATTTTAACTCCAAGGGCTTCAGTTGTCATTAGTTAATAACTTAATGGGCTTAAATATAATTTCATGATTAGTGGCTTAGGCTTAAAACTACAGACGACCAAGATTGCCAACACCTCATAGTTTTAAAAGGCTTAGGATTGTTTGGAAATAATTATATAGTTTTAGAAGCCTTAAAGTTGATGATATGTTTCTGATTCATTTAATATTTCCCCAATAAGTCAATCACTAAGCTTATTTTCGAAGGAGTAGAATTTGTTGAAAAAAGAGGTACACATAGGTCTAATAAGTATGGTGATTCCTTTAGATAGTCAGTATCTTGCAAGAATAAATGTGTACATTTAGGACTTAGTTGCCTTAAGTGTTATCATTTCGGCTATTTAGAGGGTATAATTGTGACATCCGGGACTTAGTTGACTTTGGTGTTTCAATTTATATCATCACTATCATATAAGGAGAAATTCAGACATCTGGGTCTTAATTGACTTTGGTGTTACGATTTTGAATTAATTGCGTACTTCGGATATTTGGGCTTTACACATCAAGTCTTCACAATGCGGCGTGCAAGAAAACTGTGAATCTACTTAAGAAAAGATTGCTGATTCGGGGGGAAGCTGTGGAAGCTTCTAAATGAAGATGAAGCTTGCTTGACTACAAAAGTCAACAACTTTCCAAAGGTTCAAGTGAAGGATCTGTTACTCCAGAGGTTCCTGATGAGCCAAAGGACAATTCTGCAGTAGTTACAGAGAAACAAGCTGGATATGTATAAACCAATTTAACTCTGTCATATGCTGAACTTAAGATTCAATCAATGGTGGATGTTCCCATTTATCAAGAGGACCTTGATGTCTAATGAACTCCACTCATTGACCCTGTTATATCAATGGTTACTGAAAAGACATCATCAACACCCATACCACCAACCACACAAGCTCATGTTCAAATGTATTCGACCTCTTACTAGAAAGACATTTCAAGAGGAGTTTAGAAGTGTTGGGTGGTGCAAGAAAAACAGAGACGGATAAAAGACTATTGTAGAGGACAGTATGACTAACTCATACTTGATTTAAACATGTCAGGTCCTATTTTTCATATCATAATCTTGTACATCAATAAGTAGTGTGGTAATAAGTGTTATGTGTCAGTTTAATAAATTTTTCATGAGTTTCTCGTTAAACTCTAAATCATTTATAAACTCATCATAACTAACACTAACAGAATCCCTCATTAATTGAGGGGGAGCATATATAGGTTCCAATATCGGCTTGTATTTAATCAGACCACATTTTCTCCTATGTTTTCTAACATATTTAAATCAATTGAGATCCTAAATCTCAAAAGGATTGAAATTTTTGATCTGGGGAGAGAATGTGATTTAAATATTAAATCCGATAAAAATGTGATCTATTAAAACTCATTAATATGCTCTCCCATATGTGCTAAACTCTTTCGAATATCGATGCACATATTAAGGGGCATCAAATGGTGTATGATGGCAATTGTGGAAATACCAAAGACCGACCATGTAATTACTTTATCGGAGTTATAAGGATGGTAAGGTTAGGTATGAGTTCCCACGATCCTGCCAAAGCCGGAGAGATCTACCCAGGGACAATCCACTAGTTAGTGTAGAAGTCCTTAGGTATGATGACAAAAGGAGAAATGTGAGATTAAGGGAATAGTGCAGACTGAGATGGAGCTAGCACTGGAACATACCCAACAAGGTTCTAGTAATGAAGTCTTAGTAAGCACTAAAGGGGTTGAAGAATTTAAAAAGAAATGTTAAGATAAAGGGTGAAAAGAAAGCAGCCCTCCTTTAACATTAGGCAGAAACTGGGTCAATTCATATGCTGTCAGAATCACATGGTTGATTGCTGACATTGAAGATAAGTATCATGGACCCAATGATGCGATGCGCAACCCTCCCTAGCCACTCAGAATCTCTCAAAATATCTTTGTTTCAATTGTCACAAAGACTTAACACGTAATCTACTGACTCTCTTACTCCGAGTTAGTCGGTATTGAAAAGGTGACAGTCTGCTCCAACCTCCGCTCACTTAAATCAAAATGCACCATTGAGTCTAGAGCCTAGAGATCATCAATAAATCTCGTTAGGGCACTATTATAATATACTTGTCTTTCACACATTGTGAAAACAAGGATTATCTTAAGAGTCCTACGCATTATCCTTGTGATATTGCCAGAACATCCAAGTGATACGAAAGTATTCACAGTGAAGATGGAAATCCTGCTAGAGCCAACATCAAACAAGCTCTAGGTAGGTGACTTGTGAGATCCTTAATGGATCAAACTTGTGACACTGGGCATTAATTCGGTCCAGATTATGAATTGACGGAGGATGAATTTTTGATAAAAAAATAAAAGCTTAAAACTCTCGATGTGTTACAAAAATCACTTTTACTAGTGACACATCGATTGATTTTCAAATCAATTTTATCTTCAAATCGGTGAGATAGTAACTCACTGCTTCACTCTTGCGTTTAATTCGGAGCAATACTATTAGTGAGGTAGCCTGCTTTGAGGTGTCCGGTAAAGAGATACTAGCAAGTACAGTGAATCTAATGTAGCTGCGTTAGATGATCTAACACTTTGAGCTAGAAACCCTGTCAAGGAGGTTCTTATAATGAATCTACCTGATCACAGGTACAATATTTATACTGTAAAATGGTCCTCATGAAACCGGAGGTTAATCCACCCGAACTCTAATGAATGACAAAGCCATATTCGTCACCAAGCTCATATACTATAAAACGGTCCTCACAGAACTCGAGGTTAATGCAACCAAACTCTGACGAATGACAAAGCCATATTCGTCACCAAGCTTTATTGTTAACTATTTTATTTCAGGGTTACATAAAGATAGAGATACAGATGCCTCATTCTAGCAGAGTCAAGTTCATAGCCACATGCTCATACTCAAGGCTCGATGACTTTATAACATCAAGAAAGAATGACTAAAAGCTTCCGCAAACTCTGATATCAACGTCTTCTATAGTATGTCAAAGATATAAAGTTATGTATTGATGAAGAATTATGAATATAAAGTCAAGCTTTTAAGATTGCAACAAGTATGAGCATGTCGACCCAAAAGTCACAACATCACATGAAGGCAATATTCCACAACAAGGATGATTAAGAGATTTAAAGTGGATGGTGATCTCAATGAAAGCTCAAAGATCACACAAGTCTAAGGAACAAAGCTCAAGGATCACTACATAATGTACAAAGGAATCAAAGAATGAAGAATCAAAGCCTACGAGCTAAAGTCAGATGATCAAGACTTAGAATGCTAGAATTCAAATTGTATTTTCAGGGGTGACCTCCCTTAGGGGGAGATTGTTAGGTTTAAGAAAAAGACTCGGTCACCCCGTGTATTGTCTAGAATAGCATAGCTCGTAGTTTAATAGTAAGCGTATGACTCATGGTACTGGGTTGGGTCTTTTACCCACTTGTAAGCCCATACCATATCCCTTTGGGGTATCTAAACTCTTGTATAAATACCCCTTTCTAGCCATGGGAAGGGGTTGGTTGTTCAATTTATCATACACACACTAAAAGGTGTTTCTCTCACCAGAACTAGTCATTTTCTCTCTCTACAAATTTGGCCAACCCATCATTCCTAAGCTTGTATTGTGATATCCAATATACTACATTTAGTTTTCCTATACACACCATATTAGGAGCCTTTTCACCATTTTCTGAAACTTTTAATTCCCTACTAAATGTTTCTCTTGATCATGTTTAACTGCTACTTGTTTTTAACCCACCCAACTTAATATCTCTGGATAAACTGATATAGGCATGTTTGGGATTGCATTTACAAAACAGACCATGCTACTGCAAAACTGCTTTTCTCTTTAAGAAAACACAGGTAATCACTTTTTGTCAAATGAGTTGCCAAACACTAATCCTTTGTACCTACTTTTACCAACTCAATAATCACAGTACTACCGCAAACCACAACCTTAAAGACCCACATAACTCAAAACAAAGCACGAACTGCAGGATCACAGCTACCTACTATTGCATAAGATTATTCAAACTAATACACTAACCCAGTCTGAACCATAAATTTCTCAATACTCTATGCCTAAAATCTTTTGTCCATGTACATAAGCTTTCACAAAAACTAAAATTCCATTTAACAACTGTCAAGAACTATCGCCAATAACATTGTAACAAAACAAAAATACTCAACATAACTCGGACTCACTTATTTAAAAGGAAAAAAATAGTACTATAGTTTTTATCATCATATCCCGCCTAAAATCCATTACAAATGGACTATAGTAAAATTCAACAAGAACCTATATTTTTCAGATGTTATAGCAAATCGAAATATTATCAGTAGAAATCCCAAACAGTTGCTATCTCGTTATTGCATTTTCATGTAGCGACTAATCAGTTGAGGGTATTTGGTTGTAGAAAAACTGATTATGTATGTCTAGGTGAATTTAAATCCTTGAATAATCAGAATTAGGCAAGCGCTCAAATAGTTGATTAACATAATGCTTACCATTGGTTCAGGGCAATCTTCTTGTTTGCACGTAATCCATGGGACACCAATTCTTAGACAATCAACCATTTATGTGACCCATCTGCAGTAACCTGTTTGTGAGGAGCCAATATTCTATTTTTTAGTAACCACGGGTTGCTGCTAATATAAAAGAGCTTATTTTTTGGTAAGCTATAACTACATTGTGGTAACAAAAAAGTACAAAATCTTATTTACCTTGAACTTCACCACTGCTTGATCCTACACGTCCAATCCCCGTATCATCGGTCAAAAAAGGAATAACAGAGCGGCTTTGTTGCAGATGATCGAGACCAATTCAACCCGCGTGCGTCTCTCATCTACTGTAAGCTCGCATATAGTATACCATAAGTGTCCATAGTCAGTGTAAGCTAAATGATATAAGCTACTGTTTATGTAAGTCCATAAGATCAAGCTAACTAAGTCATAAGTCATAGCCTAAAAAATGTAAGCTTTTTTAGTTCCAAAACCAAGTCGATAGGCTTATAACAAAGCTAATCCAAACACCCAAAACATCCTTAATAACCTCTTATCATATTACAGTTTTACCCATTTTGCTGAGAATTATCTTGTTACCCATTTTGGCACCTCAACCTAAAGATAGCGAGAAATAACAAAGAAAGCCTACCCCCAGATTCATTAAACTGACGGTTACGTCTTCTTGTGGCTGCTGTAGAGTAGTTTTGGTTCTTGAAATTCCTAAAGCATATACACAGGATCCACATTAGCATATGAGGTCACTAAAATCAAGCATTATAGTGTGAAAGTATTTCAAAGATACTTACATGTCGAAATTGTTCCACTTTCGTATTGAGAGTTTCAATTATGCAACGACCTGCATAAACCACCCCTTTTAGCACCCTTACAAAAATATTATACATATCATATTAAGAATTTTATATGTTTTGAGCCATTAGAAAGATACCCATTTTCAAACACACCTTTTGTGGTTGGCTCGCCCGGCTAATAATATCTTCAACCATGGGCGGACCCACATTGGTGCCGGGTATGGCACGGGCTACACCCTATTTTCGGTCATGAAGTGCAATTTTTTTGAAAATCATCGTTTCTTGATATGTGCAACCCCCAAACAAATTTTCGCTACTCTCGCTCTTTATGGTGAAAAATTAATTAGTGTAATAATTTTTTATGGTGCACCTTTTATCTAGCCGAAAATATAATTGTAAAGATATATAAAGCCCAATAAACCCAAATTAATTAGATCTAATCATCTAATAGTAATACTGCACAACACAATTATCATTCATTCATTCGTCTACTCTATTTCTCCATTCGTCCAAGAAAGAAACTCCCACTTATTCTACATGTCAATACAATAAGTATCATTCATTCATTCTAACATAAAAGGTAGTATTAAAAAGTATTTTTATTATTATTCTAAAAAGATTTACATTTACATAAAATACAATTCAGATTAATGATTGAGTGATACTATTTTATTTTAGGGTTTTGAATGCTACAAGCTTGTTAAGAGCATTTTTTCACAGTTTGATGAATGCTAGTGTATATCATAATCATTTTTAGATTTAAAGGGTTAATTGTTGGAAAATTTGGTTGGCAAAGTGATTTTGACCAACTTTGGACACAATTATCTATATGTATGTGTCAT
>BQNB010119288.1:996-20840 GCA_026074375.1 Tanacetum coccineum
TAAATTTTCCAAATTTAATAGCGAGTTAAGTATTTTTAATAAAATATTCATGGCGAGTTGTCATTAACGAGTTGAATTTTTTCTATTATTTAATTGTGAACAGGCAACTCGCTATCCATTCGCGAGTTGAGGAAGATTTATTTATTATTAAAATATTCAACCCTCTATTTCAAATTTTCTAAATTTAATAGCGAGTTAAGTATTTTTTTTAATAAAATATTCTAGCGAGTTGTCTCTAGCGAGTTGAGTATCCTTAGTAGAATATACCAGCGAGTTGTCATTTGATTGTGTTAGCGATTTGTCAAATAGCCTTGTGTCAACTCAATCTAAGGTTGACTTCCATTGACTTTAGAATTGACCAAACTAGTTGACCTCTGTCACAGGGTAGCTTAAGTATTTTATCTCTGTGAAATCCATTTGTTAAATTTATATCTCGTTGAGCAATTGTTCTCATCTAACATCATATATCTGTATGTATGTCTTGCTGTTGGATTTACCTGTGCAGATACTATGGCTGACATGAATATTCTTGCCAATGATGTTCCTGCTATCGCACCACCAACCAGAACAGATGATCAAATTTTACCATTTCGCAAATGGATGTCAGTCGACAAGAGTAACTACGTGCTAGATGTACTAAAGTCAGAGAGGAATCCAATCTTCAAGGTTATTGTGGCCATATTGAAAAATACCAATTTCTTTAGGGCCTTCACGACATCTTCTACGATTCCAGCAATTTACATTCAGCAGTTCTGGGACACCATGCGTTATGACTCAACTACAGGGATATACAACTGTCAGTTGGATGAGAAATGGTTCAACCTTCACAAAGATATTCTCAGAGAGGCACTTTAAATCACACCAATCGATGATAACAATCCATTTATGGCTCCACCCTCGAGTGAAGCAGTTATCGACTATGTCAACACTCTGGGATACCCCTATATGCTCAGGAACGTATCTGCAATGTCCGTTAATGATCTCTATCAACCATGAATAACCATCTTGTCCATGATCAACATGTGCCTTATAGGTAAAATTATTGGACATGATAGGCCAAGACATCCTGTGCTTCAGATTCTTTAGGGTATCATTCATCGCTCCAACATTGATTATGCTGAGAGGATTTGGGAAGAATTTGTTCAATCAATACAAACCTTCCTCACTAACAAGAAGAGTCTGACATGGCTTCACGTGGAAAAAAGAAGTTTACTCCTCTGCTTATCCCAAGTATCAGATTCACCAAACAAATCATCCATCACTTAAAAACCAAGCACAATATACACCCAAGAACTGGTTCACCTCTTCACTACTCGCATGAGGATAACGTTCTAGGCACTTTTAGGCCTGTTGCAAAGGATGGTAGAGAAGTATTTGGTATGACGATACCTGATGCTCTTCTCACTGATGCAATTAAAAAAGCACCATACTATGGCGGATACCTGGCTCATGTCGCCGAGTATCAACGATATCTGGATGAAAAATGCGGTATGGCAGAGGAAGAAGCAGTACCCGAATCTCCTAAAGCTACCAAGGTTACTAAACCTAAGGCAGCTATGCAGACCAAGCCCTCAGCACCTAAGGCAACTAAAGTCACAAAACCCGCTGGTGACAAGGCTCCCAAGCCTACTTCATCTCAACCACCCAAACCAACACTGGCACCAACTAAATCCTCCAAGGAAGTCCAAGGTAAAAAGCGAAATCTGGTTAAGGAGACATCTGATGCACCATCTCCTACCAAACGATCAAAAGCTGGTAAGGTGACAAAGAAGCGCAAGTCAAAGAGCCCTCTAAGGTTGGTTGATGAATTTGTTGATGAAGGTGTTCCAGATAAGGAACCTGCCTATAATGATGAAGAAGCAAACTTTCAACGGGCCGTGGAACTAAGCTTAAAGGAACAAGAGGAACGAACTCAGGGACCAGCTCGTCTGGTGGTATTTAGGGAACATGACTTTGGGAGATTTCAACTGCTTTCAGAGGTACAAGGAAAAGAGAAAAAAGAAAGTCATTGATGAACAAGCTGCTCGTGATCTACTCACCCTTCAGACTCTAAAGAAGAAGACCCCAGCCGATCAATTTATGTTTCAGAGGCGCACTCCTATGACCATTGAACCCTCTGGAAATGCTGAATGTCCTTCCTTGGATGTTGAACTATCTCTTGTAGACAGTGAAACAGAGTCTGATGAGCCAGACATCTCGATGGCCAAAGATACTGAGATGGAGGTCACACACACCGAGACTCCTGTAATGACTACTGGTGTACAGGATGAAGGCCAGGCTGAATCAAACCCTGGTAAACAAGATGAAGGCCAGGCCAGATCAAACCCTGGTAATGCTACAGAGTTTCAACCTCAACCAAGTCATGTGGTTCATGTTGGACCAAACCTTGAACCCATGGACTTAGCGGTCTCTGATGCTTCTACTTAACAAAACCCTGAGCAAATGGATGAAGAGTTTACTACAACTGCTTACCCAAATGTTTAGGAGAACCTCAAACTCCCAACTGAAGATCAAGTGATTCTTAAAGAACCTGCAAGCTCTACTAGAACCCTGTCTTCTCTACAAAATCTTGAAAAAGAACTCAGCTTCACTGATCAGTTCTTCGTGGAGAAGCCACAGGAAGAAGAACCAGAGAAAACCAATGCTGAATCAGAGGTTCAGTCAATGGTTACGGTCCCTATTCATCAGGACACCTCTTTGGTTCCTCCAATGACCACTCCGGTTATTGATCTCACAACGTCACAATCAGACTCTCCAACTGTTCATGCTCCACTCCCAACATCAACAGCAATAACCACAACAATCACAACAACAACAACTCTTCCACCACCACCACTCCAACCACGACAAAGCACCACAGATCCGATCTTATTACAACATATTGGTGAACTTGAACAACACATGGCAAATTTGATACAAGACAACTCAGTTCTGGAGGAAAGGTTGAACAAACATGGGTCCCGTCTGTACAACTTGGAGAATCTTAATATTCCTCAGAAGGTGAGCAAAGCCGTTGATGAGATTGTCACTGATGCAGTTGACTGGGCTCTCCAAGCTCCACTTCGTGCTCGCTTTAGAGATTTACCGGAAGCTGACATGAAAGAGATTCTTCTACAATGAATGTGGGAAACTAGGTCCTACAAAACCCATGAAGATCACAAGAACCTCTATGAAGCACTGGAGAAGTCAATGGATCATGACCATTCAGATCAACTTCAAGCAGATCTGATCGAAGCTCGTAAGAAGCGTCAAAAGAGATCAGATTCACCAAGAACTCCTTCTGGCTCTCCACTACCACTTCCACCTCCTCCTCTACCTTCTTTGGGAGCTTATGGTGATCTAGGAGCTCCTAGAGCTTCAGGGTCTTCACAAATGCCTCCTCCTCCTCCTCCATTTACTGATACCAACCGAGGCAATCAGCAACAAGGCAGTAGGGCTCCAAGTTCATCCAAGATTGCGGCCTCAACACAACAATTCATGGCTTGGACTACATCTGATACTAGATATGAGTCAGCTGGTTTGACTGTGTAGGATCCCTAGATCATTCCATGGATTAATCACAAGATCAATAGCACAAAAGATTAAACATTAAAGAACTTTTTGATTGAAAGAAACAAGAGTTGCTACAAACCCTAAAGATGAAAAATATTATGGAGTAGCTAACCTAAAAAAGAAAATAAAAATGGCTTTATATAGCCTTACAATAAGGCCTAAAGTGGCCGGCCCCTATGGGCTTTGAATGGGCCATTTCGGGCTTTTTCAATAAATGCCCAATTACATTAATTAACATTGTCTTTCGAGCTAGTAAACGTTGACCAATTTTCGTCTACTTTCGAGTGTCCGAAACTTCTTTGTTAGACGGATTTTCGTATCTCTAACAATCTCCCCCTAAGTGAGGTCGCTCGTGAGGTCATTCATAGATCGCTCGAATCAGCAGTGATGTCTTTGAACTTATTTGAATATTGTGCGTTCACTGCTGGTATCTTTAGCTCTTCGTCTTTGTTGCTTCACTTGATGTGCTTTAGTAATTCAATCTTTAACAGTTTGATGTTGATCTTCAAAACTTGTTTCTTGAATTACTTTGTGATCTTTACTCCTTTGACTTTGCCAAACGCTGAATTTTTAGTCTCACATGCTCATATCTGTTGGAATCTTTGAAAGCTTTGATGATTTATCTTCTTCCAATCATTTGAACTTTTGCATTTGAAGAAGACATTGATTTTCAGAGATTATGCGGAAGCTTTTGTTAGAATCACATAAATGGACCCGAACAAAGAAGCTTCGGTCACTCGAAGATACAAGACAAAAGTCTATCTCGTTAGTTGGTTATTTAATTAATGTTTATTAATGTAATTGGGCTGACAAAGAAAAAGCCTGAAAAGCCCAACAAAAGCCTAGAATGGGCAGAACCTTGTTAGTATAAATACACCTAGTTTAGTCAAAATTAGGTGAGACAGTTTAGTTAGTCAATATTGTTATTAGGGTTTTTAGCCACCAAAAGGGTTTTTCTTTCAATCATCAATAAAGTCTTTAATTTTCTGCATCTTGATTCTACACATCATTGTTAAGGGTTGTATGAATGATCATGGAACCTACAATTAGTATCAGAGCCTACAAGATTGATGAATTGATTTGGTTTGTTTTTTTCTTAATTTTAAAAAAAAGGAGTCGATTTTTTTTCTTCTTGTTTTGAGGTTCGAATATTAAAATAAAGAGAGGGGATCTTGCTTTGGCGATTTTTTTCTTTTGGTTAGAAACAATATTCGAAAACGAGAGGAAATCATTACTTGTTCGAGCTAATCATATCTTTTGCAGCGAGTTCTTGGAGATTTACAGGTTGTTCGTGGTGTTTTCTAGCAAGAAAAAGGTCTTTGGATTCGTGTCTACCGAACGCGTTTTATATTTAGTTCTAACCGATCGAGTTCAAGAAGTTGGAACCGAACGAGCGACACTCTTGTGTGGACCGAACGAGTGGAAAAACAAGGAGGGTCGAACAAGACACCCGAACTAGTTGAAGTTTTTGAAGGAACCGAACGAGCCAATTCAAGTTACCACCGATCGAACAAGACAATCGAACAAGAGGATCGAACAGGCCAATCGAACAAGAGGATCGAACAAGCCAACGAAAGGATCGAACAAGAGGATCGCACAGGCCAATCGAACAAGAGGATCGAACAAGCCAACGACAGGATCGAACAAGACAACCGAACAAGCAACTCCCTTGGTGAATTATCTATAAAGTATATTATAATTTAAACCCTTTAACTTTGAAACTTGGAAAAAAGTCCTTATGTTATAACTTTAAGAAAAAGACATTTTCAGGAGCCCCTTTATTATAAATTTTAGAAAGTTAACCTATATAACCCCCTATGGCATGGAAACTTTTGCAAAACAAGTCCGAAAAGCCATGCAAGGTTATTTTACAATTCCAAATGATATTTTTAGGGTATAGCTTATTAAATAATCGAAAATAAGATGTTTCTAAACTCAACAAAAGTTTAGAAAAAGTATTCATTAGCTAGAAAATCAAAACGGGGTCATTTTTATGGTTTTAAATCAAAAACACATGGTTTAAGGATCAAAGCTTCAAACAAAGGTTTCTATACATGATCTTAAGAGTATTTTATGAACATTATTGTATAGATCTAATCTTATGGAACAAGATATTAGCTTACTTGATTCTAAAATTGTTCTAAATGGGGTTTTCGTATTCCGTACGCCTAGTAGCGACTTCAAGCTTATTCATTTTTCATAGCTTCTTGGCTACTATCTTTGAGCTTAGGACTTCGTACTTAGGGACTTCTCTTGATCTTATATTGCTTCTATGGAAGGCTAGATTTCTATTTGAGGGTATGAGATTAGATGTGTAGGATGAATTTGAAAAGGGTGTATGGTTTGGCTATATATAGGGTTAAAAATAGTTGGTGGCCAAGTTTTCTTAGCATCTAAGGGCTTGATAAGTGTCTAAGTTAGCTGAGGTGAGTATTGAGAGCTAATATGATGAGTCTTATAAGCTAGAAACTAGATATGAAGTATTGGAAGGGTGTTTGTGGCCACGGCAAGAAAAGAAAGACAATAAGGTGATAGAGGTTCTTGTAAGCTACTTGGTTGCTTGATTGGTGATGTCATAGAGGTGCTTGAGGTGCTTGGTTGCTAGCTTGTGTGTAAAATGGGTCAAAAAGGAAAGAAAAGGGTGTTAGGTTCATTTTATTTCGGGTTAGGGTTTAGGGTTTTAGTTTCTAGTTATGGCTAGGGTTTAGGATAGGTTAAGGTTTAGGATTAGTGTTAGGATTATGGTTTAGTGTTTATGATTAGTGTTTAGGGCTTAGTTTTTGGTTTTAGGGTTTAGTTTTAAGGTTAAAGTGAAATTATGGTTTAGGGTTTTGTTTTATCGTTTAGGGTTTTGTTTTGTGGTTTAGGGTTTTAAAACATAGATTAGGGTTTAGATTAGGGATATATTATGGTTTAGGAGTCATGAATTAAGTACTTGTACTATGTGCTAAAGTGGTGTAAATTTTAAATATGGTTTAGGAGCTTAAATGACCTAATTAGGTTTTTAGGTATTATTGACTTGTACATTGAGCTTAAATAGGTTGTACATTGACTTGGAGGGAAAATATGATTCAAATATGGTGCATTGTATACTTGTACATATGTTTGAAGGTTTGCACATTGATTTTATAAGTATACATTACATATAGTTAGGGTTTTGATATAAACGTTTAACGTTTAAAGCTTCTTTTGATATAACGTTGTTAAATGAATAACATTTTTGGTAAAAATGATATTAAGGCATAAACTTGACATATTTAGGATGTTTACATGATGTAAACATAGATATAGATGGCATAGGTAGGTTGTGTGGGCTCGTTTAGTTTGCTATGTAAATAATGTAATAAAGCGAAAAAATTTCCCGTACAAAGGTGATCATAATAAAATAGGTAGATATTACATTGATGAAAATTTCGGGTTGTTATAATTACCCACGGGTCAAATTCGTGGGTAAAAGGCCTTTATGCGTGGGTAATTAACAAATAGCCACGAACTTCCCACAATTCTACTTACATGGGTATAACCTTCGAGGAATGGGATCGTAAGAAAACCTAATCTCGGTGAAAAACCCAGAAAACTCAAACATATGCCCTAAAAATACTAAACAGATGCCCTAACTGTGCGGCAACTCTTCTCGAAAAAATGTACAAAAAGATTGAAAGAAAATTGTTTGAATGAATGCCATACTTAAGCCCACTCATTTATAATTTGTCATTTACAAACAGAGGCGTCCCAATCCTTGTAACTAAGAATTTATAAATTTATAGTTTGGTGGTCCATAATTTCCTTATTCAAATGAAGAAGCCTTCTAATTCATTTCAATAAGATGATTATAAATCATCCTACTTAAGCATAAAACATGATATCAAAATGGTGTTAAGTAGAAGTTGTTTCCTTAGTGGTATGATTTTCCAAAAGCATGAGTAGAATAATGAGATATAAAATTGCACGATATTGATCCAAAAATCATACTTGGAGAATTTGGCATACAATTCCTCCTTTCTGAGTAATTCTAAAATGATTCTCAGATGATTTACGTGTTCTTTTTTGTTACGAGAGTAGATGAGAATATCATCGATGAATACTATTACGAATTTGTCCAAGTATGGTTTACACACACGATTCATGAGATCCATGAATACACTAGGTGCGTTCGTTAAACCAAATGTCATTAATTGAAATTCATAGTGTCCGTGTTCTGAAAGCAGTCTTAGGAATATCTTTATCCCTTACTTTCGGTTGAACACTCAAATCTTGAAGTTTGTTGAATAAGTCATTGATCATGGGTAATAGGTAATGATTCTTTATAGTAAGTTTACTCAACCCCTGGTAATCGATAGACATTCTGAAAGATAAGAAGAAAGACGGATCTCCTGGATATATACCTTTCGGTTTTTATACAGGATATGAGATTTAGTCAGGTTTTGCTTGGGTCACCTTAAATGATTAAAGTTTCACAGTCGATTGGGATGTGGGTGACTTTCTTGTCGCAGAGAATTTTGGCATGATACTTAGATAACCAATCCATACCAATGATGACGTCGAAATTACCAAGTTTAATTGGCATAACATTAATTTTGAAAGGTTGGTTTTACAAAATCAAGGGGCAACCCTGGATAACGGTACTATGAAATAGTGAGGTATAACGGAATTGTATTATATCATGAACAACTTGCCTTTATACTTTACATGGTCAAGATTTGACAAGTGTTGTTATTTATACTACACATCCCGTTGTTAGGTTCTAACAAAAGCTATAACTAGAATCTAATCTAGTAGTCTGAGGGTCTTTTGTTTTTGCAGTTCCTGGTCAGATGACCTACCTAGTTGCAAGTCTGACACCTGACAGTGCAAGGTCCTATGTGATGTAGGGTGCATCTTTTACACAAGGGACGGTTTCCACTATACCCTTTCTTGGCGGTATAAGCCCTGAAGGTTTCTTGCCTCCTATTCTGCTGTTGGTGGTGATCATTGCTACAGTTGTTGTTACGGTAGTTGTTGTTGTTTTCGTTGGTGGTGTTCCTTCTGTCCTTAAACTTTTGTTTATGGTTATTGGTTTCTGGTACAGAATTGTGTTTTATTACATGCTTTTAACTTCTGGGGTCATGGTAATGGCTTCTTCCATTTTCTTAATCTCAGTTTGGGGACAATACTTCTTTATCAAGAGTCTTTTAAATTCAGACCAGGTGATCTTATAGGCTTCTTCTACTCTAATAGGTTGGGCAAATGAATTCCACCATAATAAAGCTTCCTCAGTTAGTGTACTAATAGCGAATTTCACTTTGTTCTTCTCGGCACAATTGCTATGAGAAAATACCGATTCAGTTCCTTCAAACCAGGGAATGAGACCAACAGCTCCTTCCATACTATTGAAGTAGAAAGGTTGGCAACTCATAAACTTCTCGTAAGTGCATTTCCTTGCTACAGGAGTTCTTCTTGGTCTAGAGTTCCTATTGGGATTATTAGTACTTGCCATCGTTGCAGCTTGTGCTTCCAGAGCTGTGGCAACACTGTCAGCAACTAGTTTCCTGATGGCAGCATGAGTCATGGCTGGTGTTGCAGATGTTGATGTCCTTTTGGGAGGCATTCTATTAACATAAGACAACACGTAATAAGAATGATATCGCAAGTCATTGTCAAAATTTTCATACATAGTGGTATTGAAATTATTTTACATATTGTATGGATTCTTATTTTGATACAAGTTCTAACAAAGTAATACACATCCTTTGGTATTACATTGCAGGATATAACAGAAAATTTTGGAATTTAATATTTTTAGGATGAACATTCAAATAAGCATTTGACTTATTAGATTCCTCGGGGACTGGTTCACTTCCTGGTGGTTGTGGTATGATTCATAATGAGTTATCTAACTCTGCAAAGATAGACTCATCGAAGGGATAATCTGGTAGTGGTGTAGTTGACCAAATAGATGATGTTTTTCTTGATGACGAAGATGGAAATAACAAGAAATGACATATATGATGTTGAAATGGTAAGGTATAAGGGAATTACACTTTTGTTTATAGATAACTTATCTTACATATCCTAAAATCTGACAGGTGTTGATACTTATGCTACGTGTCCTTAGATAAAAAGTGGTAAAGATAAGGTTTCGATCTAGTAGTCTTGGAGTTCACTAAGTGTGTCCCATAAGATTCTTCATATATAATTGATGGCAATCTTGGATATTTTCAAGGGTCATTTCTAAATCAGAAATCCTAAAGTGAACAAAAGCAATCTTGTCTCTTTGTCCTATATTCTTCTTATGTAGTTCAAGTATTTGTGTGCGGGCTTCCTTTAAGAAAAAAAAGTTTGGTTTTTACTTCATCAAAATCTTTTGGTATGATTATCCAATCATTAACAAGTGTTTCTTCTATTTTCTCAATATAGTGAAAAGAGAGTTCTTCTAAGTAATTCAAAATACTTTCAATTTGTTTCTCATGGTGTCTTACATGCATTTTGGTAGAACTTTTTCCTAATTCATATATCTAAGGTGGGGTAGGAGTATAAGTTGAGAAAGATGGCGGTACTAAGATACAGGCTTGCTTCCGAGATGAATTAGATAACGTAGTTGAGGAAGAAGATGGGGGATAGATTTGCTTCTTAGATGGTAATAATTCTTCAGGAATAAAGAAATATCGGGATCAAATAGTAATGATGGTGGTAATACCGGGGATGGAGTCAAAATAGCTGGTGGAGAAATAAGATCTGGTGGTGGGATAGGTGGTTCATTAGCAATGGGCCAATTCGGGCTTTTTCAATAAATGCCCAATTACATAAATTAACATTGTCTTTCGAGCTAGTAAACGTTGACCAATTTTCGTCTACTTTCGAGTGTCCGAAACTTCTTTGTTAGACGGATTTTCGTATCTCTAACAATAACATAAGTTATTTGTATAATAGTATAATAGTTATATATATCTTTACGTACTATTCGGGAGATGTAGCGGCACGGGGGAATTTTCTAGGATGGAAAAAAGAAAAGTAGTTATAGTCAAGGTTTTTAACCTTGTTCTCTATAACCATGGCTCTTGATACTAATCTGTAACACCCCCATTTTGACAAATATAGCAGCGGAAGCTAATCTGGGGTATTACTTCATAGTACAATAGTCATAATCATAGAAAACGACTCAAAAGAGACGTTTTGGAAAAATTTAGTTATCATTCAATATAATATCAGAGTTTTACAAAAGAGAGGTCCCATAATCTAGAAACATAAAGTTTGAATGATAACAGTTTTAGCCATCTTCAAGTCCGTGCCACTCCGTGCCATAAGTTGCTCAATTACCTGAGATAAACATGCTAAAAAGTCAACACAAAGGTTGAGTGAAATTCATAGGTTTTTGATAAACAGTTTGAGTACAAGTTCAGTAGTGGGTTACGTTGTTATACACCCATATGAAAAACAGTATTATTGCCTTAAGCTCATGACACCGAAACCTTGGGATAATCAATAATCACAAGTAATTGCCCCAACGGGTGCCTTTTCCAAAACACCCGTATAGTTATTTCTAATGAAGTGCTATTGGTTACCGAAAGTATAGGTACACCAACAGGGAGTCCAGTCCCAAATAGATCTATTCACAACATTCATGCTCACTCCATAGAGTAATTAATGGTTCATGATAATGGGGTCTTAATGGCAAAATAGTTACTTAGGCAATAATGTATTAGGATAGCATACAGAAAAATACTTGCATTCATAGTTTAAGCATGTATCCCCCTCGTGGGTTTATGAAATAGGTAAATGCGAGGCCATGAACTCACCTTAATAGTACAAGGAAATCTGATTGATGGCAAAAGTATATGAAATGAAAGTAATGGCTTTGTCACACAACCTGGGTAATATGTTAATTCTTAGTTTGATTGGATATGTTTTATGTCATATAGAAATATCATTTTGATTGGATTTATTATGGAAATATCATATCACTATTCAGGCCATCATAATTCAGAGGTCATGTAGTAAACGTTTGAGAGCCCGTGTGACACATTAAATCGTGAATCTATCAACTCGTCAAAACAGAAATCCCAAATGTAACCACCTTATATGAAGCTCCCTAGTAATGTGGATGACATTATAGTTTTAAGTTTCAATCAAAGCTAGAATAATTTATATTATAATATTTATAATTTAAAATTAAAAATATAATATTATTATAAGTTTTGCTCAAAATGGCAATATATACCCCCTGGTTTATAAACTTTAACAAGTTTAGTCCTTACTAAATAAAGTATATATAATATAAACCTTTAACTTTGAAACTTGGAAAAAATAAGTCCTTATAGTTATAACTTTTTAAGAAAAAGGACATTTTTCAGACCCCTTTATTTTATAAATTTATAAAGTTACTAATATATCCACCTAATGCATGGAACTTTTGCAAAACAAGATCCGAAAAGCCGATGCAAGGTTTAATTTTAAAATTTCCAAATGATATTTTCAATGTTTGCAGGTTATAGCTTATTATAATAATCTAAAATAAGATGTTCTAACTCAACAAAAGTTTAGAAAAAGGATTCATTAGCTAGAAAATCAAAACGGGTCATTTTTAGGGTTTTTATCAAAAACACATGGGTTTAAGGATTCAAAGCTTCAAACAAGAGTTCATACATGATCTTAAGAGTATTATGAACATTATTGTATAGATCATAATCTTATGGAACAAGATATTAGGCTTACTTGATCTAAAATGGTTCTAAATGGGGTTTTCGTATTCGTACGCCTAGTAGCGACTTCAAGGCTTCATTTTTCTTGCTTCTTGGCTACTATTTTGAGCTTAGGGACTTCTATTGATCTTCTAATGCTGATATGGAAGGCTAGAATTCCATTTGAGGGTATGAGATGAGATGTGTGGGATGAATTTAAAAGGGGTGTATGGTTCGGCTATATATAGGGGTAAAAACACTTGGTGGCCAAGTTTTCTTAGCATCTAAGGGCTTAAAAAGTGTCTAAGATAGCTGAGGTGACTATTGAGGGCTAGTATGATGAGTATTATAAGCTAGAAAATAGATATGAAGTGTTGGAAGTGTGTTTGTGACCACGGCAAGAAAAGAAAGAAAAGGGGGTGATGAATGTGCTTGTAAGCTACTTGGTTGCTTGCTTGGTGATGTCATAGAGGTGCTTGAGGTGCTTGAGGTGTTTGGTTGCTAGCTTGGGTGTAAAATGGGTCAAAAAGGAAAGAAAAGGGTGCCAGGTTCATTTTATTTCGGGTTAGGGTTTAGGGTTTTAATTTCTAGTTATGGCTAGGGTTTTGGATAGGTTAAAGTTTAGGATTAGTGTTAGGATTATGGTTTAGTGTTTAGGATTAGCGTTTAGGGCTTAGTTTTAGTTTTTAGGGTTTAGTTTTAAGGTTAAAGTGAAATTAGGGTTTAGGGTTTTGTTTTATGGTTTAGGGTTTTGTTTTATGGTTTAGGGTTTTAAAACATGGATTAGGGTTTAGGAGTCATGAATTAAGTACTTGTACCTTGTGCTAAAGTGGTGTAAAGTTTAAATATAGTTTAGGAGCTTAAATGGCCTAATTAGGTTTTTAGGTATTATTGACTTGTACATTGAGCTTAAATAGGTTGTACATTGACTTGGAGGGAAAATTTGATTCAAATATGGTGCATTGTACACTTGTACATATGTTTGAAGGTTTGCACATTGATTTTATATGTATACATTACATATAGTTAGGGTTTTGATATAAACGTTTAACGTTTAAAGCTTGTTTTGATATAATGTTGTTAAATGGATACCGTTTTTGGTAAAAATGATATTAGGGCATAGACTTGACATATTAGTATGTTTACATGATATAGACATAGATATAGTTGGCATAGGTAGGTTGTGTGAGCTTGTTTAGTTTGCTATGTAAACAATGTTACATAATAGAATGTAATAAAGCAAAAAATTTCCCCGTACAAAAGGTGATCAAAATAAAATAGGTAGATATTACATTGATGAAAATTTCGGGTTGTTATAGTTGTCTTTGTCATTTCTGTGATCAAGGCGTCTGTCAATATATTCGAGTCTTTGTCATGGAACGGTTAGGGGAAAGTTACTAGCAATCGCACCTTATTTGTTGGCTTAATCTATTTGTTTTGTGAATTTTATTTAACAACCATTTTACTTCCCTTTCCTAGTAACTAACCTTAGTGTCTACTCGAACGAGGACTTGTTCGAGCATGCATGTCTATTTCATCGTTACGGCCATGCATGAATGTCCCAGCTGCCTTGTTGGATGACGACTTTTGGTGAAAGTTAGAAGGTCCCTACCCTATATAATTTTTCATCCTACCCGCTGGTTAAACACGAACAGGGATGTGTTCGGATTGTATATGTCTATTCCGTCGTTACGGCCATGTATATATGGTACAGCTGCCTTGTTGCTATGGTACTTATGTTGAAAGACTGTTGAATGATCAACCATAAGCCTTCTTAACCTAATTTAGCTTTTAACTTGTTCTTCCTTAGCTTTAGCGGTGAAGATGTGTATCCTTGCCAAGCTTATGATACGAAACTAATCACGACCGAGCAATTGAGCGTACTACTTAAATGTTGCACCCTAGATTAGTTGAGTGATCTGAGTGTTTTCATTTCCATATTTTGTGAAGAGCTTGGTTATGTACAGGTGATTAGGACAAAACAATGCTTAAACGGAAAATCCTTAACTTCGGTTCGGGACACGTTTTCATAAACTAAACTTTTTTCTAAAGTCTGCTTGAGGACAAGTAGGATTCAAGTGGGGGGATATTTGATGACATCAAATAATGTCACTTTATTATATCATTTATCCCATCTATTTTGCCCACTTTCATATACTTATTGCATTATTTGGTACTTAATTGCTTTAAAGTTGATAAATGCAGTAATTCAGGAGTGTTTTGTGAAGATAAGCTAAAAGACGCATAAATTGGAGCTAAAACAAAGATATTTAAAGATTTCTAAAAATTCACCAATACGCCGTATCCAACTAAAGAGATATGGTGTATCAGCGCTAAGACTTCACAAGAAAACGCGTTTGACCAATTCCCAATACGGCGTATCCATGCTATATACATACGCCGTATCCATGAAGATAACTATTCGAAGATACAGTAAATCAAGTAAATTGGAAATGATATCAAATATTTATTATGAACGTAGCGCGCACTCTAAGGAATCCAGCCCAATATGCCGTATCGACCTATCTGGATATGGCGTATCGAGTATTTTTCAGCAACTATAAATAGAAGACTCAAAAACGAGTTTTCAGTGTGCAATATCATATTCTTTATACCATACTCATCAGAGACGAATTTTAGAAGAGAAGATCAGCCATAAAGGTCAAGCATTGATCACGAATCCATAGAAGACATCGTGTAATTTTTACTCTCTTAATCGTTCGATTTCAATTGTTTGATTACGCTTGTATAATTACAATGGTTGTGGGCTAATACCCTCGGGTATTAGCCATCTTAATGAAAGTTCAATGTTTGGTTTGTTTTAAAATCGATTTCTTAATTTATCGTTGATTGTTTAATTATGTTTATCACCTCATACTTGTTTATGTGTTTGAATATGCGACCTATCATTCAACTGGGTCTAGTGTTACGGACCAAGTAATCTAGATACCGGGATAGCTCTCCATATCGTGTCTTATATTACTGGACCAATAGGATCACAAATAACGTTCTGTCTTTGTCTTTTGATTATGAGCTTAGTTGGACCGGTAGGTGACCCGTTTATGTTTCAGCAATCATGCTCTTAATTAACTGATAAAGATTGGAATAGTGGACTACCAGTATATAAAACACCTTCAAACAATAAGTGGGTAAAGTCCCGTTGGGCTAGAGTTTTAACAGGATCACCACTGCTTTAATTCTCTAAGATAGATTATAATTAAACTAAAGGATGCTTTATGCGGATGCATTAATTGTGACAGGATTAATTGTGTCTAGGTCTTAGGATGATGTCCCGCCTAAGTCTTAAGAATGATATGCCGCTTCGAGATAAGTAAATCATTGCACTAAAACAAACAAACCAGCATTGAACCGGATTTAATATGGCTAATACAGTTTTCTATCATTTGGCTTGTACCTCTTTTCTATCTTCTAATCTTCATCTTTTATGTTTATTGTGTATTGAATTGGTATTTTTCATCACCAAACCTGTGCCAGTCTCTCAGGCTGAACCCCCCATTTCATTAGACAACGTATATAGCATAGGTTTAACCAGTAAATAGACTAATTAAAATAATGATAGAATATAGGATTAAATTTCCACTCTTAGTGTTCGACACCCTACTTACCGTGAACTCCATCTTGACCGGGTACACAGCTCGTTAAAGTGTTGTTTTAGGTTTGTCGGCTAAATATAAATGTAAAACTTGATAATCAAATAATTAACCCTACACAACAGCACATCACTGTACCTAAGGTTGTGAAGAAAGAATTGGGCAAAATTGCCATCAATCCAAGTTACCTGGACAAAACCCCAGTCCTAAAAAACTCTTTTCATGTGGCTTGGAGAATTCTGTTCACTTTTAGGATTCAGGTTCTCGGCAGGAACTACTGCTCCACTTAACAAGTCAACTCCATCCAGCAGCTTTTAGCCTACAGTCTAATCACTGGGACTGAGGTTGACATAGGGGAGACCATTTACAGTGGGAACTCGTAACCAAGCTACTAAATAAGTCTAGGCTGAAATACGTTTCATACTCTAAATTTATCTCATGTACCTTACAAGTGTTACGAGGTTTTGAATACACTTAGGATAAAGAATTTAGGTTTTTACCCCCATCCTGAGTAACTCTAACTTTACAAAGGATCCATCTAAAGTCATTGATATTGAATTGACAACCCATATGATTGTTGTAAATAATCGGAAGGACTCAGTATCTCCACCTCCTTTGGTTGCAAAGCCAAAGAAAGCGAAGCCTCAGACTGTGGCTTCAACCTTACCCAAGTCACAGGGCCCTGAGGCTTCAGGAGCACTCTCTAAGAAGAGAAAACAGCCTAAGCCTAAAAGAACACCCACTAAGACCAAGGAATCACCACCCAAGCCAACGGAGGGTTTGGAGCAATCCCACTCGGTCTCCTCGGGCATCGTACCTGATCCTCAAGATCTAGAGAGAGACATACAACTCGCTAGTACAAGATTTCCTTCCACACTCGATGAGGGCACTCGTCAATCAAAACCTTTGCCTAAGGGTACTGCTACTCATCCCAAAGACTTAAGGGAAACAAACAACCTCTTGACAGGGACATAACTTCCACGACTTCTAATGAAGGCATGGCTAAAACTACACCGCATCCTTAAGGGTCACTTGGGGATAAAGACTTAGGGGGAAACATATCACCCGCTGATATGGAACCAATACATACTCCTGTTGCTAATCCTTCAGGGACTGGTGCTAAGTACCAGGTGGATGAAACCCAATCCACTAGATTGAGGTACCGGTCCCTAACCAAAAACAAAGGCAAGACTTCTTCTGAAGTGGAGCCGGATACTGAACCTCTAAAACTCTAAACTTATGCTGATTTCAAGCCTTCCTGGTCGATGATAAACTAGATAAAGACAGTGATGAAGAGGAAGTGCTTGCTGCTGGGGATGACATGGATGAGGACCCTCAGGATGATAAAGAATTTAGAACTCCCTCACCTAAGCAAGATTAGCCTGAACTGTCTCATGTTTAAGAATATGTTTCTGATTTATCTAATCCTGACCTCAAAAGTTTGACAATATTCTTCCTCTCACTAAAAGGAAATTGATCAAGTATCTCAGGAAGATGTCCAGGGTCCTCTTCAATAGAATCACTGAGGAACAAAGGGAACAGCATGAAGAAGCAGTAGTCTCATATGATGACCTTAAGGCCTCCGTTGATCAATACTATAATGAGAACATCACTCACAGAGATCAGATTGACAAACTTGTGGATGCCTCCATGAGTTCTCTTAACATAATTAGCACTACCATCAGTGAATTCTACAAAGGTCTGAATGTCATCACTTAGCTTCTTAAAGACATATCTAATGACGTCAAAGATGATCCTGCTACAAACCAAAAAATCAATAAAGACACTAAGACTTTCGCAAGAATCTCTTCCAACGTCACTGAGGTACTTTCCTTAGTAAAGGCCTTTGATTTTTCTGCACTTCTGTCTGCTGTGAAATCTCTTCGAGCTCATGTTGTTAAGCAAGAAGAAGCATCAAATGCCTGGATGAAGTCGTCTACCAACATGGCTTGGAATCTTGGCTCCCGGATGTCTGGAGTTGAACTCTCTCAGACTGCTCTTAAACGAGAAATTTCTTCTCTCACGAAGGATACTTCCGAGATAAAGTCCCTCTTAAAGGTCATCCCTCTTTAGCTCCCTCCGACAGTGTCACTCCAATACTTGCTTTAACTGACATTCAAGCAAATGTTGAGGGGGAGAATGCAAACACCACTGCCACTGAAGAACCTCCTTCTCACACTGAGGGGGAGACTGAAGGACCAAGATTGTCAATTCTAATCTCTTCAATCCCATCCACTATAATCCCATCAGCTCAAGCTCAACCAATTACCTCAATCATCATTCATCCTAAAAGCTCTCAAGCAACTCTAAAGATTGATAAAGGAAAAGGGATTGCAACTAAGTCTGATGATGATCCCTCAAAGAAACTAGTTAAAGCCTCATCTATTGTTCGTCCTGACCCTGATGAACAAGTTAGAGTTGAATTCATGATTAATGGGAAAGTAGTCTACCTCACTGAACAAGAAATTCAAGACTACTGGGATAAAGAGGAACAAATCAAGAAAGCTGAGGAAGAATCCAGACTGCTTATAATGACCAAGCCTAAGGTGATCAAAGTTATTTAGGAAGAGGCTGAAAAGATAGGACTTGATCCCAAAGCGATTAAAAGGGCAAAGGCTGGTGAAATATTCAAGAAAGCTCAAGACACTAAACATGTTGTTCTCAAAAGACAACATACTAAGAGAGTTATAAAATCTCTTGATCTCAGAAAGCAAAAGTATGATAGCTATATGTGGACTGTCAGCAGCAGACTCAAACCAGAACCTATCACTAATATCAAGATCCATCCAAAAACTAAGCCAGTGGTTATAAAAGTCTACAGAGGCACTGATGGTAGAAACGTTGAAGTCCATGAACCCTTTCTCTTTGGTGCATTTGGTATCTCTAAATTAGATGAACTGAGGGAAATCATTCCTAAAAAGAAAAATGCAGTGGTAAAAGAATTTATGAATTCTTTAAGTCGAAGATATAAAAGACTAAAGAAAATTCCTGAGGAACTTGGAATTCATTCTGCTCTTCCTGCTCCAGCCCCTGAACACGCCTCATCCTGATCCTCAGGAAGGAAACGAAATCAAATGGAACTTGAGCCTGTAAGAAGAATCCTTGGATTGGAATGCAATCGAGCTCTCCCTGAAAATGTCCTTTTTGTCAACAACATGGTCATTGAAGAGCCTGAGTATGGAATTTTCTTCACTGATGAATTTAGGGATCAAGCATTTCAAAGATTGAGTGACATCAACAAAGTGGGGATGGAAGCTCTTGTGTCATATCTAGTAGCTGCATCAATGGTCAAGTCTACTAAAAATGCAAGATTCAGCATGAAACTGAGGAAACTCATTGCTGAACACACTGACCAAGAAAAGCTCAAGTCAAAGAAAGTCAAGCTAGAAACTCTTGGATACAAAATGGACTGAGTACTTATGTAATCTTTTGTTATCTTTTGTAATAGATAATAGGACCTTGTAACCATTCAATGAAGTACTTTTTGTGTTAAAAACTCAGTATCCTAGATAGCTTTACAAAAATTAGTGTGAGAAGAAGCTGTAAGTACTCACTCACACTAATAAACACTTATGCTATATTCATATCCAAATAGGGGGAGATTGTTGGGCCAATTCAGTGCCGAATGATCTTTAACTTAGGATTTAAATACAATATAACCTAAGTGTAAATAACCTTTAACATTTCAAGGTCACTGAGTGAATAGTCGCTCAGTGAGTTACCTTCAAGATGCGTAGCCTGAGTCTACAATAAAGTCTCTAGCATTAAGTGAGGCGGTACTTAGTGAATGAAGCCTAAGCCAAAGAAGAAGGTGATGGGTTCAGTGAGTCATGGCAATAGACTCGCTGAGCCTTGATAGCCATACGATCTCCAACAACTAGAAAACCCTGAAGACAAGCGACTGAAGTATAGGCGTGATAATTTGAAAGCAGTATAGTACAAACTCTTGTAATGGAGTAGATGTCAAGTTTGTGCATTTAAAGTTATTTCTTTCATAAACACACATCTACTCCTCCAAATCTAC
>BQNB010119289.1:3349-20839 GCA_026074375.1 Tanacetum coccineum
AAGGATACACATCTCTACCGCTAAAGCTAAGGAGTAACAAGTTTATAAAGGTAAATATAGGTTTTTTTGTATGGAAAGGCTTACGGTTAATCATTCTACAATCTTTCACCAGCAGTACCACTCCAACAAGGCAGCTGCAGCACACATATATGGCCGTAATGACAGAATAGACATGTATGTTCGATCACATCCTCATTCAAATTTAACCAACGGTTAGGATGAAGAATGATATAGGGTAGGAACCTTTTAACTTTCACCAAAAGTCGTAAAACAATGAGGCAGCTAAGACATGTATACATGGCCATAACGACGGAATAGACATGTACACTCGAACAAGTCCTCATTCGCGTAAAACCAACGACTAATCATCAGGTGAGAGGGAAGTAAATTGTTATTAAATAAAAATCAAGAAATAAATAGATTAAGACTTAAGATACAAGTTTCTAGACACTTTTTTCTTGACCATTACCATGATTAAGACACAACTATTTACAACGTCTTGATCATTGATCAAAAACAACAACCAAAGTTGGCGTTCCCGTAACGGTCAACTTCCCAATCATCCCAAAACTTTACATACTCTACAAGGCAAGTGGTGATATCTTCTACTTTTTACAATACTTTACATCGTTGATTTTTTAGACGTATCAACGAATAATTGATCCTTCGTGTAATTCCTTCGGTAATGCTCTTTTTAAAATGATTATCTTTAAACTTTCTTTCTCTTTTTTTGCTAACTAAACTTCAAATCTCAGTGTAGTTTCACCATCTTCACGATCATAATAATTCCAGATAATTTCTTCAATAATTCGTTGTTCTTCGGATTCACCATTAATTGTGATGGTAGTAAAATCACATGAGTTTTGACTACTAATATACGATCACTAAGAGCGAGAGCGTTAATTCCTAATTCTATCAGTATTTTAGTTATCTATGTTAGTACTAAATTAATCTAATTTATGCTAAACCTAAGTTAAACCTAAACTAAGGACAAAGGGGGTTTCAGCCTGAGAGACTGGCACGAGGTTTAGTTATCTAACCTAAGGTTTTGATGACAAGTAAAGCAATAAACACACACAAGAAAACAATAGAGAAGCGGTCGAGAACTAATGTAAGGAAAACGTATCAACCATGAATAATCCGATAAAACGCAGGTTTGTTTATTAGTGCAATGATTGTCTTATCTCGAAGTGGCATATCATTCCTAGACTTAGGCGGTACTTCTTCCTAAGACCTAGACACGCTAATTCTGTCATAATTAGACGCATCCGCATAAAGCATACAAACCAATATATATTGATTATAATTCATCTAGAGGACAACACCGTATATGTCGTACTAACCCTAGCTCATCGAGACTTTACCCACTTACTGCTTAACGGTGATTTGTAATAGGTGGTAGTCCACAATCCAAACTATACCAATGATCAGAACGTTATTAGTTAGTACTAAGCCACTACCTACTACGGTACAACCAGTTCAATCGAGGCAAGCAGGACGTTATTAGTGATCCTATTTGTTCCACCTATACACATTACTATATGGAGAGCTATCCTGGACTCTTAGCCTACGCCCAAACAACACCAAAGTTGCAGCGCATTAAATATGTAGGACTAGACCTAGTTGAATGATAGGTCGCATACTTAAGCACGTAAACGAATATAAATTGATAAACATAAACAACAATCAATGATAAATTAAGCAATCGAGATTAAACAAACCAAACATTAGATCTTCATAAACATGGCTGATACCTAAAGGTATCAGCCGATAGTCATTGTAAAAATACACACGGTTTGATATATGAACGATTAAAATAAAGAAACCTCAATCGAACGCGTATTCGGTTGCGCAAAGAAACCTCAATCTGACCTTCTAGGCTCCTTTATTCGTCTCTTGGTCGACTTTGTGGTTTAGGGATTCACTTGCATACCTAAAACTGAGTTTAGGGTCTTCTATATATCGAGGATGGTAGTCGGTTCGATACGCCGTATTGAAGTATTAGATACGGCGTATTGGGGATTTCTTAGAGTAGGGACCACGCTTGATATCTTTCAGAATATTCACATACTATTTCTTGAATACGGCGTATTGAGTCTCTCTAGATACGGCGTATTGAGCTTTAATCCTCTGTGGTCTTTGTTGAGCTAAGGCACGGATACGCCATATCTTCCTTGATGGATACGGCGTATTGGTCTTCAGAATAGTAATCTTCAAAATATCTTCATTTAAGCTCTAGAATGCGCGCCTTTTGCTAACTTTTACTAATTACTCCATAATTACTGCAATTCTCAAATATAAACGATTAAGTAACAATTCTTTAAAATAACTATACAAAATGGGTTAATAACATGGGATAAATGATGCTATAAAATAGACGTTATTTGATGTCATCACTATGATTGGCTATCTTTTATATTGACCATTTATCAAGTTGTTTTGATTAAACAAGAAGCTTTTGTGTGGTTGTTGGTTAAATTATGAAACTACCAAGAATCGATTTTAGAAAATAAGAATTAGTCTTGAATTGAATTGGTTATGCTTAACGCTTGTTTTAATTTCTATATGATCTTGACGAGGAATATATGTCTTAAAAATAATAGATTGGATTACTCGTCTAATTAGATTAATCAAAGTGTTAAGAACTATTGTCATGTGTTAGATAAGCAAACTTATAACCAAAATAATCTTAACAAGTGTATCTGTAACACCCCCAAATTGGGTCGCAGCGGAATAAGGGTCCGGGGCGTGTTACTTCAAGATCAATAGCACAAGATATATAAGAACGACACAAAAAGTCATTTAAAATGATACATTGGATTTAATTGAAAGATTTAATACAAAAGCATATAGCTTTACTTGTTCATTGCCGAATATTACAAAAGTTGACAATACATTTCCCCAAATATGATGCACCTAAATCTTTAAGCGTGCAATCCAAAATATAACCCAATGCATCCTTGGCATCCCATGCCTATTGATCTCCTGAAAACATTGCTTAAAAACGTCAACAAAATTGTTGGTGAATTCATAAAGGTTTTGATAAATCATAATGTGGCAGGACCGCAAGTCTTTTTAGTGATAATGCAACACATGCAGATCTCAAACAAAAACTAGATTACATTTACACTAAGCTCATGACACTGAGCTCGCACTCTTTTGTTCGCATAATATTGCCTCTTAGCCCTTAATGATGTTTTTAAACCCGAAAACATCCCCAAATTCGACATTGTTATAAACGTTCTCTCCGGTGGATGAGCAAGTCACACCTAACGGGTAAGTCCGTTTCCCTTCCCAATGAGGGGAGGGAGGCGAGGAGTTAAATAACGATTCGCGTCACCATAGTGTAATTCCCAACTACATCTATGCAATTGACAGTTTCATATAGTGTGCTAATTGGGTTATCGCTACTTAGGCAAACATGTAATCAATACTTGCGTCCAATTTGTAAAACAAAGAATGTTTCCACCCCATAGTTATAAATCATTGAAATCGTAAAAATGTGGGGCTATGAACTCACCTTGAGTTCAGATAATCCGAATATCGCAGATAAAGCGTCACGTAAAAGATCGAATGCAACCTAAATTATCATAGGTCGTATAAGTACCGAGTACTTGAATATAATCTTATAGTTGTTACATCGTACTATCGTTCGGGCTATCATAATTTCCCTTTTTTTTATAGAGGTCATGACATACGTATCGAGGAAGTTAGGCACTTTAAACGTAAAATCCAACAACCGTCGAAACGCCCATCCGAAGAGCCACATATGAATACTCCTAGTAATAAGTACTTTGATAACCACATATAATTCTATATAGCTCAATCACCAACTAATGGTTTTGGTAAAATTACGTTTAATAAGTAAAAACGTTTATAATTACCGTTTTAGTAAAACTAGCATAACTTTTGCGTTTTAAGCCCGATTTTAACGTTTCTTATGCCCATCTTTTCGTATTAGGACGAGTTATCATAATTTGACATTTTTGATATTTTGACCCTCTGGTGAACAGTAACTTTTACGGGCTGTTCACAGTCAGACCGTGAGTTGTTAAAAAAATCGTATTCGGCGTCGTAAAGAACAGTAAAATGTCGTATTTATTCGTTATAAGCTCCGTTTTAACGTATTTCTTTCGAGTGACGTTGTTCTCGTTTTTGAAAGTTCTATAATTTTATGAGGTTTACAAAAATATAACTTTCTGTCATGAATAGTAACTTTTATAAAAATAGTTTTATAAAAGTATTAATTGTCGTAAACTCGCGAAATTCATAACTCGTTCGTTATTAATTGAAAAATTACGATTCTTATCATTTTGGAATCCTAAAAATATGTATTATTTGTTAAAAATATCAAACTAGCTGTTTGATATAAGTTTTATAAAAGTCATTTTATAAACTCCGTTTAATTAACGTATAACTCGTTTTTAACGTAACTTTTTCGTTATTAATCCGTTTAACAAGTTTCTTACCTTTTCGGAATCGTCGTGAATTGTATTATCTTATAAAAATATAAAATTCTCTGTTTGGAATTCGAAAACCTACTGACCCTAAATGATCTTTTATATAATTTATTTATATAATATGTTTTATATACTTTTCAACCTCACAATTTACCACAAGTCTTTTATAATTATATATATCATATGTTATACATATAATAATGTCCATAAGTTCATATTTGTCCAAGATCATCAAGATCACAAGTTATTAACTTTACATGAAATCATAAACTTTCTAAATTAACTTTTAATTACAAGTTTATATATGAACTTTTTATGCTTAAACCGAGATTGTACAAGACTTATATATCCTTTATTTCATGATATTACCAACATCATAATATGTGAGAAAGTGTACAAAATCATAATCACAAGAAAAATTATATTTTTCATGTTCAAAAGTATTCCTAATGGTGATTTCACTATATAGCACATTATATACATAAAAACTCATAAAATGAAAGCATAAAGGTTTAAAATAGACCTTATGATGTATGAAGATGATGATAATCAAGTGCTAAACCCTTGTTTAGCCACAAAACCAAAGCTTGCAAGTTGAAACCCTAGATTAGATTTAGAAAACCCTAATCTTTCCTTTCTTGATTAATACTTGAAAAAGGTTAGCCAATGCTTGGGATCACCTTAGAATATCTTAGGATAGATGTATATAGAAGTGTATGGGTTGTAGAAAAATTGATATGGATTTGGTTTGGTCTTTGATTCTTGCCGTGAGCTAGTAGAGAGAAAAGGGAGAACAAATGTTGGTTTTTGGTTAAGTATTTAGTGCTATGATCTCTCATCTTATGCAATGTATAAGTAATGCATTTGAATGACTAGTCAAGGGAACATGGTGAGGTCTAAGGGATGGTCTAGGTCATGGTCTAAGTCAAAGAGACAAGGCATGGCTAGTATTAATGAGGTATGGTGTGTTTAAATGAACTAGTGAAGTACTTTGACCAAAGAGTGAATTTTTCCTATATCTTTGAATCCATTGCCATAATTTCGGCAATAAGATGATATATGTGATGTTGTTGACTAATTTTTATGTATTGGGTATAAATGTGGGTATTTGTTGAAGCGTAGAAAAGTTTTGGTGGTTCCGGGAGTGCCTAAACGCAATTTATCGCGAAACGTATACACTTTACGTATCCGATAAAAATAAAATGAACAAAGTTAATAATTATTCTCAAAATAATTATATAACCCTTGCTTGATGTAAACATTTAATTGATTGATGCCCGTTTACATTGAACGCTAATTTTTAGCTTACGCGATTTAGCTTAACATTTATGATTTAAAGCAAACGCGTACAATACAAAAGGTACATTGCGGATTTATCGACGTCGTCAATGACTTTAAAACACAGGGTGTTATAGTGGTGGTGGTTGTTGGTTATTGGGGCTAGGGTTAGAATGGAGAAAGAAGGAGATGTAGAAGATCTGGATCAGTTGTAACTGATCACAATTTACGTATATTATTTTCTTTTACTTTTAAAAATGGTTTGTTATTCCATATGTGCCCTTAGACAATTTAAACTGTATAATAAAGAATTATACTTATTTACCATTATGCCATTTAATTTTTATACATTAATCACTTTAATCAAGGGCTATTATTTGATTCTGTAGGTTCTGTACAAAAAAGTGGTTCTGCAAAGAAAATGCCACTATATATATATATAGATATATATATATATATATATATATATATATATATATATATATATATATATATATATATATATATATGTGTGTGTGTGTGTGTGTGTGTGTGTGTGTGTGTGTGTGGTGTGTGTGTCCGTATTTACTTTTCTAGTTTATCTCCCCATACTTAATATGAGCATTGCCCTTAATGCGAGAAATATTATAGAGAAAAGATGAATGGGAAAAATGAATCATAAGGTAATACTTCCCTTGTTTTATGATTTCATTAGATTGTACGAAGCTGAAGATAGAGTCTTCGTACATGAATTCTTACGGTCTTTCACTGTTAATTCTGTAATAATAATTCATAAAAAACACACAATACAAACATATATAATAAACCAAAGTGTTTCATAGTAGAAATGATAGTATGAAATAGTTTAGCTGCCAATCAAGGCATATCACACTTGACAAGAAATAAATAAAAGAGTTTTTAGAATTTATTTTAAATCCATGACCACAAACGGTACCAAATCAAAGTGGTGTCATCTTGATATTACTCCTGATCATCCTGCTATTGTTGCTGCTCAAAGTAGTTTGGTGGATTATATGGGTCATGCAGTGTAAATCCATAATGCGAAGCTATAATCTCTTCGGGTATCAACCTCCCATTAGACCCGATCAATTCTCTAAGGATGTTGGAATCCAATGTTTAGCAATAAGTTGGGGGCACTTATCCCATTTAGCACCTCATCGCTCAATATACCAAGTCTTTTTGCAATCCTCGTCACAAACTCTCCACAAGAGATCATACTTTCTCTTTGTGTTCAAACTTCCTTTTTCTTCATCCACTTAACAATCAACCAAGTAACATTAGCATATCCATTATGGTGGTTGGCCTCAAACATACTCAATAACCATAAATCATTATTCTGTACCTTGTCATAACCTGTAGTTCTTTGACATAAATCATATGTAATCATTTTCTATAAAACTATGAGCATAGGTTTCCTAATTGTTTTGGCTGAGCTCCTCGACAAGGTCAATATTTCCTCACTGCTAATATTCAGCCAATACTGATCAGCATTAAAATCACCATCATTCCTAAGACCTTCAGTGAAATAGGTCTCAAATCAATAATCTTGAATTTCAGCACCGGTATACAAACCTAAACGTTAGCAAAATCTTGAATACTCATAGCATAAGCTTTACCACACAGCCTAAATTTGATTTCTTTCTTCGTCATTAATTCATCATCTGCCAAGCTTCATCAAGCTTAAAAGTTGCATGAAATTCATGACATAATTCTGTGTAAATTGGATCATTAATATCAAAAGCACCTTTCCATGTCTCAGACTTAAACAGCATTTCATCGCTTTCCATTTTGTTCACCCTAACCTCTAACATATCTCCAATAGCATTACCACAACCAAGGGTTAAAAATGTTCCAATCTACAATTAAAGGAGAGTAAATTTGTTTTGATAAGTTTCTAGCTAGGTTGTTGTTATACCTGTTCTTAAGTGTCAAATTACAATTCCCGATAACAAGAATTCATGAAGCACACACCCTATCAAAGCTTCTTCCACATTTTCGGTGATTCGGGCTCTTTTTGGGCGTGAGGAAGAAGAACCGTCTTCATCATCGTATGTTCCAACAGACTATACTCAAAAAATCATCAAAATAAGTAAATATTAGTATTAGAAAGATTAGGTGGTCAACGGACACATTTAGGACAGTAAGTTAACCTTCCTGCCCTGTTTTTTGGGTCAAAGTGTGTCGCACTTCATAAGAAGTGCGACGTACTTTTTGTGTTTTTATAAAACTTATCTTTTATATTTGTTTTTAACTGAGTTTTTTCCTTTTTCTTTTTTTTTTCTTAAAAACAGGTTATAATAAGCCCTAATTAAATAATAAAATTAACCAATCAAAATTTTAATTATAACTTTAACATAACTCTAGTTATTGAATTATACTAAAAACACAAATTCTAATGGTTGCTTCAAAGGTATTTTAACAACTATCATTGGTTGTATATTCATTCTAACAAATCAAATATATTGAATTAAATTGAAAGTAATTGAAGAAAATAACAAATAAAAGACATACCCTAAGCATTGTTAGGATTTTGAAAGCTTTAGGTTCAAAATTTTATGATGAATTACATATTTTAAAGTTTTATAATTTAGGTTGAATTTTAAATATGGAAAATATACTATATTATTTGTTTCCCGCTCAAAAGTGCGGCGCACTTCATAAGAAGTGCAGCGTACTTATGAAAAAAAGTTTTCTCAACTACTGTACAATAGTAGAATTTTGATAACAGCATATAATTTCACTAAATATTTCATAAAAACTTATTTTCACTGATAATAATACCAAAGATTACATGGATTTTTATTTAAACATATTCAACATAAACTTTAAACATAAAAAAGTAAATTTTGAGGGAGTACAAAAAGTGCTCCTTTATTTTAAGCATAGTAATTTGTTTATTCTGGAACCAGTTAGGTGACATCACATCACTCAACTTATGATACTTTGACAGTTTCCTTTTTGTTGGCTTGGTTCTGAAACCTTGATCATACACGTTCCCGTAGGGGTCTGTTAGTCTAATTTTGAGTATGCCACTGTCCATTCCCTTCTTCTTTCTTATAAAAATTCCCTTTATAATCTGATTTCCATTCCATATGTTGTAATGGTACATGCAAAGATCCAAGGAAACCTACAGCTTTCTTCCATACACAAATTTTTCTAAACAGAATTATGACTTCCTGCAGTGCTAGAGCTCGGTCCATAGGATCGTTACAATTCAGATATTTAGCAGGCTTTAGTCCATACATTGGTGCTCCAAAAATGTTCCTTTGGATGTCATAGTCTTCCTCATCATCATTATCACTCTCTTCAGTGTTCAGACTAGTCTTAGCTGCAGGGAATGTTTGATGGCAGACTCCATCAAAAGTGGAGGTAATCTTATCTCTGGTGTTTAGTATGCTACCACAAGTATATAAAAATCCTCTACTAACAAGTATGGGCGCGTCTCTGTCAATAGGCATATCTAGGATGAGAAATTTTGCAATGATAGTGGTTACTCCCACTTGGCACAGAACATCCTTCAAAACTCCTATAGGTTCTGCCTTTGAATGGTTTAGCATGGTAATTCCTCGGTTGACTTTTTAACCTCCTCTCTACCAAGTTTCATGTAGATTCGGTAAGTCATGACATTTATGTCTGAACCTGTGTTTGCTAAGGCATTAAGGTTGATTTTTGCTTCTAGTCGGATCGAGATAATAAATGCTCCATGATCCTCCTTTTCCTTTAATGCTTCTCCTTTGAACTGCTTTATAGCCTCTTCTTCTTCTTTCATAATTTCTCCATCCAACTTAATCTTATCCATAACGATCTCATCTAGTATCTTCTTGTACTTATCACTATATGTCATAGTCTCAAACACGGGTCTTTCTTCCTTAAGTATGGAAAATCTTTTGTAGATATCAATAGTCAGTGCCTCCCGCGCAGCTTCTTCTTGTGTCAAGGGTTTTCCATTGGACAACGACGGTCCCACATCAGAATAGTATAATTGGAAATTCTCGAGTGCTATTTTCTTATTCCTCTTGCTCTTTCCCATTTTACAAACGAATGGTGGCAGACCAGCCTCGTTGATTTCTGGGATGTCTCAAAAATCAATATCAAGCAAATGATCCCAATCATCCTCAAACTTTTTGGCTTCTTTAGAGTTGTCCAAGAATGGATCGAGTTCGAGATGTATTGTAATAATTCCATTTCCAAAATCAGCAATTCCCTTGGCGAGTCTCATGAACGATCTACCAAGTATTAGACTCGTCTTAACATCATCATCCTTAGGATTTATTATGAATTTTACAAAATAAAATTCCCTTTTTAGAGAAACCAACAACTCTCTTTTCACTAGCTTTTCTCTATTTTTATCCTCGTATTCTAAACATAACTTGACTGCGAACTCATTGGAGATCAAGTTTTTACTTTAAGTTAATTTCTCCATTGTAAGCGTGTAATCCGCCCATATAGCATGGTGTGAAATAATGTTCACCCTCTTCTTCCATCCTATAGAAAGTAAAGACTTTAGCTTCTCTCTCTTGCCTACTACTAGCTGTGTCTTGGAACTCAGGTCCTTCCAACTGCTCCTTATTTTCAATACCTTCAGCCACAGAACCTTGGTTGTTCTCTCCTAAACACAATCAACCAATGCTCATGTTTGTGTCCATCTCTATCTTATTAGGACAAAACATCAAAATAAACATTAGTTGGTAAGTACAAGCAAACATAAGTGACATTTCATACTTAAATAGCATTGGTAAGCATTCACAAGTCGAAATTCGAACGGTTTCTTCATAGTAAATGAGTTACGAAGCTTCTGTGATATGTCAGACATGTAAGTGCGGCACACTTGGAAACAAGTGTGGTGTACTTGACCCGTTTTCTTAAAATGGGTCGTACTTTGTAAAAAGTGCGGCGTACTTTTGTGTTTTTTAGTTACGAATTGTATAGAACTCTTTATTTCCAGGTTTTTAGTTATCCAATTATTATTTTTAATATTTAATTTATCATAATAATCATGTAAAGTCATTTTATCCCTAGTCATTACTCCATATTTATTCATGTGATCAATTTTACTATAACTCCTCATTTTTGCATTTATAAGTTTTTCATCATGAATAGGTATGTTCAAGTAATTAAAATAATCATTAAAACAGGTAATGATCATAGGTTCATAACTTATTTCATTAAGAACTATCACATAATCATTTAAAGCATTCATGATGGTTTTTTTATTAATTTGATTAACATAACCATTATTGTAATTAATAGTGCATTCATAAATAAGCAAATAACATGTAAGAAAAATAGAAATAGCATCAAGCAATGATTCATGCTTAACATATGAAAAGAAATATTTTTTTTTATTTTTTCGTTTTAACATACAATTTGTACAAACATATAAATCTAGCAAATAAGATCAAGAGGACAGCAATCGTCATGTTCTCATAAGTAAATTTAAACATTAAAAAGATTGGGTGGGTGTTTTGGGTCGAATTTATATCCATTTATCAAAAATTTCCAGAAAGTGCGTCGTGCTTGGAAATAAGTACAGCGTACTTATGAATTTTTCCAGAAAAACCAATGTATTTTGTTAAAGTACGCCATACTTTCTGCAGTGAAAATGATTTTTTAGGTCAGTTTGCCAGAAAACTGTATGGCGGGGTAGTAAATTTTGGTTTGCAAAACATGAAATACTTAAACAAGAAACAATTTAATCCCCAGCAGCGGCGCCAAAAACTTTGATGTGTTAATAAAGCTTTAAATTTATAATACTAGTTTTAACCGATTTCCAACTAATACACGGGTAAAGTGAAACCCCCATTTATAGCATAGATTTTAGGGTAAGACCAGGTCGTTCCACAGGATTGATGTTTATGAAAATGTTTATTAGTTTTGCAAAAGGTATCTTTAAGATTTGTCACGAATCTAAAGATAAAAGGACAAGATTTTCTTTTGTAATTCAAGTTATATAAGTGATGCTTATTTGGACCGAGAACAATGAGGATAAACAAGCAAGTAACAATGCAATCATGAATTAAAGCATAAGGGTATGAATAGACGGATAATCATTCAAACAATTATCTATTTCATATAAGAAAGAATCCTTTCGGCCTTTAATCTTCAATATATAAAACGCATTAAGATTGATTCAAGTATAAAAGTGATAATGATAAATTCCCTTAATCACGTTCGTTAGACATGAGATTAAGTGTTAAATATATTCATATCCAGTTTGATAAACATTTTACTAGTCAATTCTCACAAGACTAATATCGAATTTCCATAGATAAACAACACAAAATGTAAACACAATGGAAGAGTCTTTCGACCTATATCCGCCATATATGATTAATCAAACATGTAACAAGTATTCTGGATAATCAAACATCAAATTCATCAAGATCATATACATAAGCATAATGCTAAAGTTTGTTCATATCATTGGTCATGTTAAGTCCAAATAAACATAGATGACTACTCCATAATCATGAAAGTAAAACACATAATAAGCATGTTAAATTCAGAAAACATCATATTCAAAAAGATTAACAAGATTTTACCAATTTCACAAGCAAAAGATGGTATTTTTACAAGAGTTTTCCCAAACGAAAACTATATGAAAACCGAAAATTCCACTCCAAACTACTTATTACTCTGTCACAGCCCTCTTTAGCTCGGATTACAACCTCCTTGTATGATTTTGAACCTGGGAATTTTGATGAACCAAGAACAAGTTCAACTTTTCCCAAAAACTTCTCCCTAACTTGATTATAAGATTGTGTGTGTTTTTTGTATGATTGAGATGTGTGAGATGATGATAAGCTCCCAAATTCGTCCTCTATTTATAGCCCAAGGAGTGTATCAGTTGGGAAAGAGAAAAGATATGAAAAGCCATGGATTCAATGTTCATCATTATGATTTAGAGTAACTGCAGGCTGAAGTGCGCCCCACTTCCTCAAAAGTGCGCTGTACTTCTCCCTAATATTCACCGTACTTTCAGAACATGTGCGCCGTACTTTGGAGTTTATCATTTAATACTTATTTCTTTCACTTTTAGATCCTTTTTCTAATGGTCGTTATTCCATTTAACGAATATCTTTTGCATTCTCAGTCATTTTCATGATCTTTGGCCCTGAAATAGTGATTACACAAATAAGTACCTAAACAATAAATATTTAACATATTTATATAGAGAATTTACATACAACCGGGAGATTATTTATGTATATTTGGAGTGTTATCAGCTGACAAATTTGAAAATGCTCTTAAACATGAAATGTTTAAAGATTTAGAGTACGTTCAATCTTTTAAAAAGGAGGTTGACGAACTTGAATCTGAAAAAGATGAATTTTCAAATGAACATGATCTACTTCTCCAAGAGTGTGTTTCAAAAGACATAATGTGTTCATTTTGCATTCTTTAGCAGATATTGATGAACAAACTGAAATGCAATGTTTGTACATTGAGAAAATGAAAGAATGTGAAAGTATTACAATTGAGCTTTCCAAACAAACTGAAAATGCCAGTAAAGAGGTTTATATTGAGATTTTAAGAAGTTTTGCTAAACTTAAGATTTGAAAGCTTAATTATAAGACAAGAACATTGCCATCAGTGAGTTAAAGAAACTCATTGAGAAACTAAAAGGAAAAACTGTGGATACTAAATATGAAAAACCATTAGTTGTCAGACAACCAAATGAGTTTAAATTTTAGAAAACATCAGTCTTGGGAAAACCGTCTACTTTCTCAAATTCTCCATTTTCAAAATCTAGGTTTTCTTCCATGACTAATGTGAATCCGAAATTATCAAAACCAATCACTCCACGGATGTTGCCTCAAAATGGAAAACAAGCTGTAAAAAACATGAATGTGATTAAACCAGGAATGTATCAATTAGATACTAGGCCTACACAAACTAGAACACCTCAGTTTCCTCAGACTTCTAGGAATATTAATCCTCACACTTCTACTTCTACATGAGTAATTTACAGAACTAGTGTTAGCAGGCCACAACTTAAGAGCACTCAAATGAAAGATAAGGTCGTGCAAAACAATAGTCAAGTGAAGATTAAGCAGAAGGAAGTAGAATACCACCATAGGATTTCTAGTATTTCAAATAAAACAAAGTTTGTAACTGCATGTACTAATAGTTTGAAGTCTAGAACTTCGAATGTTAATGTTGTTTGTGTAACTTGTGGCAAATGTGTGTTTAATGCAAATCATGATTCTTGTGTAACAAAATTCCTAAATGAGGTTAACTCACGTGTTAAGGTTCCATCCAATAAGACAACAAACAAAAACAAACCCGTAGAGCAAATAAGTATTGCAAAGAAACCAGAAAGACAGATCCCTACAAGACATATTTTTTTCAATCAAAAAGACTTCCACTATGCATGAGAAAATAATGAGTCCTAGATCCTTTCTTAGGTGGAAACTGACAGGTAGAATTTTCAAGACTTTTAGTCTTAGGTGAGTTCCTACTAGAAAGTTATTCACCTCTAGCACAACCAACGTTGATAGTGAACCCCCAAAGGGTTCAAAAGAAGATATCACTAACCCATATGAATGTGAACAAACTCTTGATGTCAGTGCAGGTACTCTTAATATAAGTGCATGCACATCTTTCAATCCTAAGAAGGACATACTCAGAGTTTGGTTCCTAAAAAGATTGATATCTCAGAAACCAGGGGTTTAAAGAATTCAAATATGATGATAAAGAACAATGACTCCTGATGATAACACTTCAGGAATCGCCTCCCAATTATAAAAGACTTCTGATCATAACCATTCAGAACTCAGAATTAATGACCACAATAATGAACCTTCAAGTTTAAAGCTGGTTCCAAATGGTGTTCCTACAGTAGACATAGCAGATACATCATTATAAGAGTTGGATTTATTATTCAGTCGTATGTATGAAGAATATTTCACTATAGGAAATAAAAGTGTGTCAAAGTCTTTTGCTCTTTTGATAATCTTCAACAACACAACACACAACCTACATTCAATATTCAACCTACAATAGAACCAATAACTCCAACAACAAATGTCAATGCTGAGGAAAACAACACTGATCAAGCAGCAGATGCACAGTCTGAACCATATGAATTTATCAACCCATTTTGTACACCGGTACAAGAAGTTGCTAATTCTTCCTTACGCAATGTTGATACTTCAAACATGCATACATTCTACCAATGACACCGTTCTGACTACCATTGGACCAAAAATCATCCGTTAAAATAGGTTCGTAGAAATACATCAAAGTCAGTGCAAAAAGATGACAACTTGCTACAGATCCTGAAATGTGCATGTTCGCACTCACCGCGAGTATTGTTGAACCGAAGAACATTAAGGAATTGGTCAACAAACCCTGTGGAAAGATTGTGATCAATCTAAAGTGGTTGTGGAAGAACAAAAAAGATGAAGATAATATTGTAATTCGCAATAAGGCACGAATTGTAGCTAAGGGATGTAAACAGGAAAAGATCATTGATTTCGAAGAATCTTTTGCACTGCTCACTCGCTTAGAAGCCGTTCGGATTTTCATTGCCTACGCTGCTCACAAATCTTTTCCAATCTACCAGATGGACGTTAAAATGGCTTTTCTTAATGGTACACTAAAGGAGGAGGTTTATGTCAGTCAGCCAGATGAGTTCGTTGATCCTGATCATCCAGAAAAAGTCTACCGTCTAAGGAAAGCTCTATATGGATTGAAGTAAGGTTCGAGAGCCTGGTATGATGAACTCTCAACATTACTGATGTCCAAAGGTTTCGCTAAATTTACTATTGACCTTACTATATTCACGATAAGATACATGGAGGACATTCTACTTGTGCAAATTTATGTCGATGACATTATTTTCGGGTTTACAAACCCAAAATTTTCTAAAAGATTTGAAAAACTAATGCATAGTAGATTTGAGATGTCCTTAATGGGGGAAATGAAATTCTTTTTAGGACTTTAGATCCACCAATCCCCACGAGGCATCTTCATAAACCAGGACAAGTACGCTTTAGAAATACTTAAAAACATGGAATGGATAGATGTGACAGCATTGGTACACCAATGGCTACTAAACCTAAGTTGGATGCAGACTTGAGTGGATTACCTATTGACCAAACATGATATCGTAGTATGATCGGGTCACTTATGTATCTGACTTCTAGTAGACCAGACATATTGCAAGCAATGCTACTGTGCACGTTATCAAGTAAGACCAACGAAAAAGTACCTCAAAGAGGTTAAATGGATCTTTCGATACTTAAAGGGAACCATCAACATGGGACTCTGGTATCCGAAGGATTCTATTTTGAACTAACCGCTTTTTCAGATGATGATCATGCTTGATGCCTTAATACTCGTAAACAATCATCTGGAGGAATACAATTCTTAGGTGAAAAGCTAGTCAGTTTTATGTCCAAGAAGCAGGACTAGACTGCACTGTCCATATCAGAAGCATAATACGTGGAATTATCTGCGAGTTCTGCTCAAGTAATGTGGATGAGGACATAACTTAAAGATTATAGTTTTGACTATAACAGAATACCATTGTACTGCGACTCTTAGTCAGCCATAGCAATCTCATGCAACCCCGTGCAGCACTCTCGTACCAAGCCCATCAATGTCCGCTACCATTTCATCAAGGAACATGTAGAACATGGTATAATTGAACTATACTTTGTCAGAACTGAATACCACTTAGCCGACATGTTTTCGAAAGACCTTTCGCAAGATAGGTTTGAGTATCTTGTCAGACGAGTTGGTATAAGATGTTTGACTCCAGCTGAATAGGAGGTTCTGGCAAAAGAGACTGCTTGATATTTCATCAAACATTGACCTATAAATATTTTTGAAATAGAAAATACAAAAATATAAAATTTCAAAAACCAAATACAAAATTAAAAAATTAAAAATACCAAAAAGAATCTTCTCGACATCACGTACCTAGAAATATTGATTAACATTGACACTTGTATGTAAATGAAGTTCGAGCAATAATTCAAATGTTTCAAAACATGTCATTTCTATTTTCTTTATGACTTTTAATCGCTCTCAGATTGCAACTCGGACCCCAATGAAAAAGGATAGTGTACGTTTCAGTGCGCTTATCCTTAGCGTTAAAAGAGAAGTCTTCTAACGTATTGTTTTTCAAAAGGTTGAATACAATTTTTTCAATAATGTTTTCCATGACAACATTTTACAAAAGTGATTTAACAATTGTGGTATATTTTTAAAAATTGTGGGTTCAACACTCCCTTCCTCAGGGAACTCTCAAAGATAATCATTCTTCATTAAGTGAATAAATTTTTGAGGGGGAGTTTTTCTCAAAAACCAAAGTTTTTAATGTTCTTGGATATATCATTTAAAGACAATTCTTTATATATCTAAAAACATATAAATGTGATTCTAAAAAGATGTTTGAGCATAATTTTTCAATGACAATTCAAAATCTTTCAATATTGTGTGCTCAACACCTAAAAGTGGTAAATATGGAAAATTTCAAGACTAATAACATTATAATACACATTAATTTGGGTATTCTTTAAATACTCTTGCATTACTCTTCAGAGTGCATCCACTTGTGAAAGGTCTGACATATTAGTACTTGTACAAAGTGTGTTAAATCGAGTCATCTTATCACATTCTTGGATGTGAATCTCAATCCAAAATGTCTTGATGTTTTTTAACACATTCTTTCACGATTACTTTTATGTGTTCATAAACAAAAATATATTCCACTTAATTTATGCTGAAACATTTCTCTTTC